>CAUYQU010051287.1:0-63807 GCA_963574635.1 Cheracebus regulus | reverse complement strand
ATCCACCCACCCATCCATTCATCCTTCCATTCACCCAGCCATGCACCCATCCATCTATACATCCCATGCACCTATCCATCTATACATCCCATCCATCCATCCATTCACCCACCCACCCACCTATCAACCCACCATTCACCAACCATCCATCTACCCACTCCATCCATTTTCCACACATACACATACCATCCAACTCCCATTCATCCCTCCATCCCTACCTACCCATCTATCCACCCATCTGCCCACCCATCCGCCCACCCATCTATCCACCCGCCCACCATTTAGCATCTATTTGGGCACATACCCTGTTGCTCTCAGTCAAGCACTGTGGAGTTCTGAGCCTTTGCCCTCAAGGGGGGCATAGTCTGGGCCCTGTGAGGGCCTGGTGGAATCATGCACAGGCCTTGAAAGTGACTACCTGCTGGAGACATTAAGAACCACCCAACTCCCCAGAGGAAGGTGCTGGGAAGGCAGTGCACCTTGGCCTCAAGGGCACCTTTTCTCCTGGAAGCCCCCCACCTCGCCCTCCCAGAAGGGGAACCATCCAGGTGGATCAGTACCCTAGAGCTACCCTTGTCCCCACCTCTCCCCTTCTGAGTTTGAGCCAGGCTTAGTGGGGCAGACATGAGGTCTACACATTGACGGAGTCCTAAAAGCAACTTTTGCTCCTGTAAGTCCATAAATCTCTGGCCTGAGTGTTTGGCAGTGACCCTTTAACATTCCTGAAAACAAAGAAAAGGTATTCTAACAGCAGGGGATTTACAGCCGGGATTTTACTGGAATGGGGAAGTGAAAGCCCTGCTGTGCTGGCTAGTTAATTCGTTTTGAACGGCCTCCAGGAATGGGCTTGCATTTAGAACATCCCCATCAGTGCAGTCGCCCTACACCTTCCAGGGAATGGTGCCTTCCTGGAATGATGCTTAGGCACGACCTGGCGTGCAAAACGCCTGTGACTGAACAACAGGAGCTGGGTCCTGGGAAATGCAGAGTTCTTTCCAGCGGGCAGCCCTGCCTACAGCATCCCCTGAGCTCCCTGACGGGCACCCGGCAGCCCTGCGCGCACTGTGTGCACCCAGCCGAGCTGCTGATGTGTTAAGGCCCTGTCAGAAGGCAGCTGCTTGGGCTTTGGTCCCTGAAATTGCCAGAGATGCGTGAGGAGGGCGGGGCCCGGGGGTCCACAGGTGCAGCCCTTCACTCGTCCCGCAGAGATGGGAACGCCAGAAACACGTGGAGAGGTGTGCACTTATGTTGGGGTGCTGCCTCCTTCTGCTCCAGCATCCTGTGTCCTGCTGGCTGGCCGTGGTGCCTGGCCACACTCCGAATCAAGCCTTTCATTGATGATGTCCAGAGGCCCCTCCTCCAGCACTCTGCACCCCTGGTTCAACCTGATATCCCTGGACAGATGGTGTCATGGCATCCTGTACCTGAAGACCTGGGAGACAAACTATTCCCAAACACCAGGGAAAGGGTGTTCCAGGATGTCACTGTCTCTTTAGAGAAAGGACCCCCTGCCACCAGCACCCATCCTGAGCCATGGTGCTCACCTCTCATTGCTGTCAGAGCCGTGTACTTGGACTGCCGAGACTCGTGGGGACCTGTGGGTTTCTAGTGGCTGCAGCCACCTGTTTCCATTTCCAGAGCTCCTCTCCCAGAGGACAGCATCCATCCCAAACATTCCTTTGTCTTTAGAAAGGGTCCTTTTGTGGCACAGGCCGCAGCAAAAAGATGAAGATGGGTGGGCGTAAAGGTAAAGATTCCATTGCACTGTGGAACCCACCAGCCCCACCTTGGGGGGGCCCTGAGGCCACGGGGCACCATGTGAGGCCACCTTTGTGACTATACCAGCGTCCTTCCGTGGCCGTGTCTGCCTGGTATACACACTCTGCACACACACACACACACACACACACACACACACACACACACACACACACACACACGCGTACATGCACTCGGAACACATTCAGGCTCTCTGGAGTCAGCGCCCACCACCTGGGGGCGTGTCGGTGCTGCTGTCTGCAGGGGGCACTGGTGGGACTGGGTGCAGTGTGTGACGGTGCCTGCTGGCTGAGATCCTGGGTCTTGGGATCTGGAGGCAGCTGACCTGTTTGGAGCCGCTGAATCACAGCCATGTAGATGCTGATTTTCATGGGAACTACCTTGGTAATGGAGGCAGATGTTAATAAGCATGCACCACGTGCCGGCTGCGGCGTTTTTCTGTGTGTCTCACCTTATTCTCACAGCAGCTGTGGTGCTGCTGTTAACACCTGTTTACCGGTGAGGTGCTGGAGATGGATGACCTGGTCCCGAACCCCGGCCTGCATCCCCTGCCAAGGCGGGACCCAGGCGGACTGGGAAGTTGCGGGTTCCTCTGTGGAGATGTTTGGCATCGTCGGTGACTGCCAGGGCCCTTTTCTCAGGGAGTGACCCATCTAGCTGGAGTTACAGGGAGTCAGGAGGGCAGCTGTTACGTGGAAGGAGGACCCTGGGGGGAGAGGTCCTTGGCCCACAGACCTTCTTAGCCAGCACGTTTGACCTTTTAGGACTGTCATCACAGGTGTGGTGACAACCAGAAATGCCCCCAACTGAGAATCATTGACTAAGGATCACTAGCGTGAAAGATGGAATTACCTTTAAGACATGATATTACAGGCTAGGCGCGGTGGCTCACATCTGTAATCCCAGCACTTTGGGAGGCCGAGGCGGGCTGATCACAAGGTCAGGAGCTTGGGACAAGCCTGGCCAGCATGGTGAAACACCGTCTCTACTAAAAATGCTAAAAATTAGCCAGGCATGATGGTGCACGCCTGTAGTCCCAGCTACTTGGGAGGCTGAGGCAGGAAGTCGCTTGAACCCAGCAGGTGGAGGTTGCAGTGAGCTGAGATCATGCCACTGCACTCCAGCCTGGGCAATGGAGTGAGAGACTCTGTCTCAAAAAAAAAAAAATAAAGACAGACATGATATTACAAAAGCATCATCATATGAAGAGGTAATCCAAGAATATGCAGCCGAAAGGTAGGGAAAGTGCTATAATAGAGGCATGTTAGGCAGTTAATTAGTAAATTATTGTTTTAGAATTTTTTATGTTTATGGTATTTGCCAGCTTTTAAAATTTCAGTTTGTTCTGATTTTTTTCTAAGTAAGCACCTACTTGCATTCACAGTTTTGAACTCATATCTTACGTTGTTTTTCTTTCTAAAAGAAGGTTTCCACAGTGTGAGACCCTCAGGGCCTGGGCAGCCAGGGTGGGCCTCAGCCCATTTGAGGGTCAGCCGAGCAGATCGCTCAAAAAGCAGCAGTTGACCCGGAGGCCGTGGCGTGGGGCCACGATGGATTTCTGGCCTGGTGCGTGCTATCCTTTCACCCAGGGGTCCTTGCGCCCTCAGGCCGCTGGCTTGTCCCATAACCTCGAAACCCACTCACGCTAGTCCTTGGGTGGAATTGTTAATAGGATTGATGAACTCTCTTTCTCCCCAGCTCAGAGTCCTGCAATCAGGTTGAAGCCTTTTGATTACAGTTGCTAGACAGTGTTGATGAAGAGACAGCAGAAGAGATGTTAGGAAAAAATCTGTAAGCTTTATTTCCGAGGAGAGAAAGCCCAGGCCCGTGGCTTCTTCGGGCCAGGCCGAGGCAGCTTTGCCAGCTCTTATCTGTAACGTCCTCTGCACCCGTGGTACAACTTAATCTCCAACCCTGGCGGCCGGCACGCAGGTCTCTCTCTAATCATTCAGAGATCATCAAATTGGATTAGGTTTCAGGCTGGGCCTCAGGAATTGATTTTGACTGTGTTTCAGGACAGGCAGCGAGATGGTTCTTCCTGATACGTGGTCTGTGACTCCGTGGCCCATTCTTGGTGGGGCTGTGGGAGGGCTTTGTCAGCCTGCCAGGAAGCAGGAGGTCTCCTCATCTGGGGAGGATGGGACCAGGGCAGGGGGATCTTCCCTTGGACCGTGTTTTCTGCCCTGTCCTGTCCTCTAGCTGCAGAGGTGGCTCTGTCCTAGGTCAGGGGGCTAGGGTGTTTGCCCACCCAGAGGCCCACACCCTTTTGGATGACACACATGTATGCATTCATTCACTCGTTCATTTGAAAAATACTACAGCCTACCAGCTGGCCCATGCGAGTGGCAGTTACATGGAGATGGAGCTCAGATGGGGTTGGGGAGAGTGGGAAAACAGGGCAGCAGGTGAGAGGGGTGGGCCGCTGCGGGGAAGGAAGGCAGCCGGTGGCCCAGCCTGAGTCTGGAAGGGTGAGGGAGGAGCAGCGGCTCTAGCCAGGCTGGGTCTTGGGCCTCGGTGGGCGGCGGGCACTGTCCATCACAGGGCTGACAAGGAGACAGGGAGGGCTCCGCCATCTGCACAGGACTAGGGAGCAACACTAAACCAGCTCGGCATTGGCCCGTGTTTGTTAGACTCTGCTGCCAAGCACAGGTGATGCCAGAGGTTAAATATTCCTCCCTGTAAATGGTGTGTTCTTGTAGAAACCGTTTCTGTGACTCCTGCTCCCTATTAATAATAGATTTGTAAGCCTAAGTCGGTGTGTTTTGCTGACTTGATCTCAAGTGGATCCTGCTGCCGGCCTGGTATATAGCACGTGGCGGTCTGCCGGAGGGCTCCCGGGGGGCTGCGGTCCTCCGACACACACACGCCCTGCACCCGCCTCCCAGAGCATTGTGAGGACCCAGGGGTCACCCATAGTGCCTTCAGAGAGGCCTTGGGGCATGGGTGCACCCTGGTGTTTCCATCGGGGCTGGCCTGGCATTCTTCTGTCTATACGTTGGTTGCACACTGAGCATCTGTGCTGTTCCTGGCGGTTCTGATGTGGTAGGACAGGGCCGGGCTGGGAGTGTGCCCCGCTGCAGGGCTCCCGGTGTGTCCTTAAGGGCAGGGACAGGCCCAGCGGCGGGCACAGGTGACCTGGCTGTGCTGTCAGCAGGGAGCTGTGCCCAGCGGCCAGGAGGGAGAATGGGACTCAGAGCCAGCAGGGAGCTAGACTGTGACGGTCCTGGGCAGAGGCTGGAGGCCCAGCTGGGAAGGATGGGAAGCGGAGGCCGCCGAGGGCTTGGCGGGAAGCTGGGACCCTCCAGTCTGTGAGTCTCTGCTGCTTCCAGGACAGCTGGGGAAACTCCCCACCGCTCCTCCTTCCTCCCAGGACAGAGCCAGGGAAGAGACTCCCACAGGCCCCTGATCCCAGAGGTGCCTCAAGGTGGGATGGAGACCAGAGTCAAAGCACAAAACAAAGTTGGTCTGAGCTGATGAAAAACAAGCATCTCAGCAGAGGCCAAAACAGCAGGAACAAAAACCCAGCCCAAGGCCGCCACCCCATGGAGAGGTGGGATCCCCGCGAATAAGGTGCCCCCCCCAGCAGGTGTGCCCCGCCATCGTGACAGACATCTGTGGAGAACCTGTCACAGACGAGGCACCTCCCAACACAGGGGACCTGTGCAGCCGCCAGATGAGGAGCTGCAGGACAATCTGAAAGACTGAAAAAACAAATAGAGGTGGAGAAGAGAAACCACAGGGCAGGAGAAAAGAATGTTTGGATTTTCAAAATAGAAACCCTAAAAAGGAGGGTGTGCCTAAGAGCTTGGTGACCTTGATTGAGAGAACAAATGCCCACTCAGAAGAGCTTGAGACCCTGGAGCAGGGCGGGTCTCGATGGACTGAACAGAGCCCCTGTCCTGGGGTCCCTCTCTCCTGGGGCTTCCCTTCCCTGGATGGAGTCCCTCCTCCCTGGATTCCTTTCCTGGGGTCCCTCTCCCCTGGGCTCCTCTCCTGAGGTCCCTCTTCCAGGATTCCTCTCCCCTGGGCTTCTCTCCTGGGGTTCCTCTCCCAGGGTTCCTTTCCTGGGGTTCCTCTCCCATGGGTTCCTTTCCTGGGGTTCCTCTCCCATGGGTTCCATTCCTGGGATTCCTCTCCCATGGGTTCCTTTCCTGGGGTCCCTCTCTCCCCAGGACTCTTCTCCTGGGGTTTCTCTGCTCTCTCCTGGGGTCCCTCTCCCCTGGGCTTCTCTCCTGGGGTTTCTCTGCTTTCTCCTGGGGTTCCTCTCCCTTGGGTTCCTCTTCTGGGGTCCCTCTCCCCAGGGCTCTTCTCCTGGGGTTCCTCTCCCATGGGTTCCTTTCCTGGGGTCCCTCTCCCCTGGGCTCCTCTCCTGGGGTTTCTCTGGTCTCCCCTGGGTTTCCTCTCCCGTGAGGTCATTTCCTGGGGTTCCCCTCCCATGGGTTCCTTTCCTGGGGTCCCTCTCCCTTGGGTTCCTCTTCTGGGGTCCTTCACCTGGGCTTTCTCTTGCAGTGCCTGCCTGTGCTTCAGGGACCTGGTACCTGCCCCAGCCTTGCCACCTCCTTGCTTCCATGTGCCCTTCATGCAGGTTCCCGGGGTGAGCAGGCGAGTCGGCAGAGGTCAGGGAGACAGTAAGTGCAGACATGGAGGAAAGAAGCTTGTGTTTGTCACTGGCTGCCTCGTGATTGGTGCCCATTGCTGGTCCAGTCCCCTGGGCACAAGGGGTCATGTGGCTTGACCCCTTGGGCTGCAGGCAGGGCTGTGACAGCAGACGTGTCCATGGCACGTTGTGGCTGGGGGACAGGCTCCACTGGCCTGCAGAGGTGAGCACACGGCCCGGCCTGTGGCAGGAATCACGGATCCTCACGTCTGCTCCGTGGCATTGTGCGTGGCCTCTGTTTATTTTCCTCAAATGGCTTTCAAACCCTTCTAAAAATAGGAGCTTAATGAGACATTTAGCAAAATGCCACACGGTATTTATCCCCGCACTTGGCTGCATTGTTAGCTCTTGAGAAGGAAATGCTCTCCCGTGTACACAGCGTGCCGCCCGCACGGGCACAGGCCAGGCTGGCTGCCGAGATGGCTGGAGAAGGCAGCGGGACAGAGCAGCATGGGACCACTCCCCTGCCCGGGTGGGCGGCTGCATGAGCACTGGCGGGGAAGGGACATGACCAGGCCGCCAGCTGTGCCCCAGGAGCTCACAGAGGCCGGAAGGACGGCGGAGACGGCAGGGCCGCGGGCGGTACTCGTAGGGGAGAGTCAGGGAGGAAGGTTCTGGAAGAAGGGCTGACACGGGGGCCTAGGCGGCTGAGGTCTGTGGGCTGAGGCTGTCTGGCTTTTAGAGGCCTGTTCTTTGGAGGATGTAATGGCCTCCTGGGAAGTTTTCCTGAAGATGTTACTTGCTCAAGGTTGTGCACTGGAGTGATTCTCACCTCCAACTTCATGGGACTCCTTGGGCCCTTTGGCCCAACCTTCATCTCTGCTCTCTGGGGTGTGAATCCCCTCCCCAGCCTCAGATGAACTCCTTCAGAGAGGAGGGCCCTCTTCTCCCATACCAGAAACCCTATAGTGCTGACTCCTCAGGAGCAGCAGGGCTGGGCCTGAGCACCAGGAGCAGATAGGCCACAGGCCAGGATGAGCCTCTCTGGTCTCAGTGTTCTTGTCTGTAAAATGAGTGGACTACCTTTCTCCAAGCCGGTTTTTAGAGTCAGTGAGGAAAGGGTAAGGAAGGGCCCCACATGGCACGGGGTGCAGGCACTGGTACGTTGGAAGTGCCCCTGAGATCAGTGGCAGCCATGATACTGAGCACTGCCATACCCATTCAGGCAAGGCAGGAAACAAATGTTACCAAACACAGTCAGACTTGGAGGGCACTGGGGTGGGGGGGCTCCAGGCAGATGGGAACCGGCCTCCGAGGCCTCTGAGGCCCCCTGAGTTCATCTATTTATTTTTTTGAGACAGAGTTTCACTTTTGTCACCTAGGCTGGAGTGCGATGGCGTGATCTTGGCTCACCACAACCTCCGCCTCCCGGGTTCAAGTGATTCTCTTGCCTCAGCCTCTTGAGTAGCTGGGATTACAGGCATGCACCACCACACCTGGCTAATTTTGTATTTTTAGTAGAGACGAGGTTTCTCCATGTTGGTCAGGTTGGTCTTGAACTTCCAACCTCAGGAGATCCACCTGCCTCGGCCTCCCAAAGTGCTGGGATTACAGGTGTGAGCCACCACACCCGGCCAAGTTCATCTTTCGAACATCTCAAAAGTCAGCAAACCTGTGGCCCAGGACTCGCCCTGCGTACTCCCATCTCTGCTCCATGGATGTCCCAGTTCCACCCAGAGCAGCCTCGAGCCCATGCGCTTGATGCAATCTGGGTGGCTGGGCTTGCTGGGTGGCACAGGAGTCCCTGTGCCATGGTGCTTTTACTGAGCCACCTCTGCACCTGGGTGCCTGGGCCTTCTCACCCAGCTGTCTGCCTATTGGCTTACTTACCCAGAAGAGCCTGGCATGGGCTGGTGAGCTACAGTGCTGGTTCAAGGCCAGTATACAGACTCCCCAGCCCGCTTCAGAGCCAGGCCCTTCTCTGTGGGTCACCAAGTGCCCCACCCCCATCCCCAGCATTGTCCCCTGCACCCACAGGGCTCCTGTGCATGTGACCCTCCTTTGGGACCAGGTAGCTGGAGACCAGCCCCCACCTCCACCCCCCGCTGGATGATGGTGCTGCTCTCTTCCTTCTGTGGGAACTCTGTGGCCCTCATGTGGCATGCGTGTGGCTCTGTGGCTGTGTGGTTGGCACAGAGGCCTTGTGCTTGTGCCTCAGACACCTGGCATGGCAGATGGCCTTGCTCTTCCTACCGTGATGCCAGGGCCATGGGGGCTCAGAGAGGACATGGGATCACTGTAGCCCTCAACCTCTGAGGGGACGTGTGAGCAGTGTGGGGAGCCACCTCCTCCACTTAAAGGAAGGACACCCGGCCTGCTGGATTCATGCGGATTCCTGCGAGCCTGACTCTGAGGACGCTCCACTTAAAGGAAAGGCGCCTGGCCTGCCGGATTCATGCGGATTCCTGCGAGCCTGACTCTGAGGGCCCAGAACCTCACCGGGCCGTCGATCTGAACATGCTTTTAAATGCTGCGCAGTGTGGGGGTTCTGTGTGACACTCGGCGCCCACCCGTGTACTCTCCACTTCCCGGGTGAGGCCAGCTGGCGGCTTCCCTATGCACTCACACAGAACTGACCTTTCCAGATCGCAACCTCACTGCAGGCCTTCCTCCTGGCTTCCCAGGCAGCAGAAAAATCAATGTGAGAACACAGACTTGAAAAACTCTGGAAATTAAATAATTTTCACAATGTATATTACAAGGAAAACTATCATTTTGCTAGTGAATCTGTGAAATTAACTTGTTGAAAGTCAATATTGCCACATGTTTAAAGGTAGCCTCGGAGGCTTGGTCTGTGGCCGTGAGAGGCTCTGGTACCAGGGCTCCCTCGTGGCCCCTCTCTGGGGACCTCCCGGGGGTCCTGAGCACTGGGCTGTGCTGGCTGCTGGGCCGGGACTTCTTCCTGTGGGGCTCAGGGAGGTCCCATGAGGCAGTGCCCCTGAACATCTTTCAGACCTGTGTGGTCACCGGTGACCTTACTCTCCTGGCAGCCCTGCTTCTGCACTGGGGTCGAAGAAGACCCGTGGGAGTGGAGAGCATGAAGCCACCATACTGGGCTGTTGGGAAAGAGCGGCGTCACCCAGGGGAGGAGCCCTTCGCGGGGTGGACGTGGTAGTGCCGCCTAGCGACCTACGCTTTTCTTTTGTTTCTCTCTTTTTTTTTTTTTGAGATGGAGTCTCGCTCTGTCGCCCAGGCTGGAGTGCAGTGGCGTGGTCTCAGCTCACTGCAACCTTTGCCTCCCAGGTTCAAGCCATTCTCCTGCCTCAGCCTCCCGAGTAGCTGGGATTACATGCACATGTCAGCATGCCTGGTTAATTTTTGTACTCTTAGTAGAGATGGGGTTTCACCACGTTGGCCAGGCTGGTCACTATCGCTTGACCTCATGATCCGCCCGCCTCAGCCTCCCAAAGTGCTGGGATTACAGGTGTGAGCCACCGTGCCCTGCCCGGCTTGTACTTTCCAAGCTGTTGGGACCCTGGCCAGCAGTGTCACCTCTGGGGTCTCAGCTCCCGGTGATAGGAAGGCCCAGGGCAGAGGGCCACGGGCATAGGCGCATGTGCGGCTGTATTTCGGGCCTTCCTCGCTGCTGGTGGCAGCCTGTGTGAAGGTTCCTCTGGGCTGTCTGCCCACTGGACCTCACCGGCTCTCCTGCGTGTATCTGACTAGAACCCGGACCTAGGGCTCTACCCGGACCTAGGGAAAGAGATGGGGAGGCAGCCATGCAGGTGGACAGGCAAGGGAAAAGGGAGGAGCTGTGGCTTCGTTCAGGCAGAAGAGGTTGTCTTTTTATTCTGAAGACCTGCTGCTTTCTGGTTGAGTGCTCTGAGATTCGTGGTTTCCTATGTTGAGAAGCAGGCCTTTTTGTCCTCAGGTTGTTGACCAGTGCAAGATTAGTTCTCGGTCATGTGTTCAGAACAACGGGTTCAAAACCCACACCGGGTCGGCGTGGCGGATTCCTCTTTCCCAGGTGAGAAACCACCTCAGCCTCCCATGAGGATTCCACCCTGGCCCCTGTGGGCACTGTGCCAGATTGGCGCAAGCTCAGGGTCCCAGGCTGAGGAGCGTGCCCCCTCTGCTTCTGGCTGGAGGGCATTGGTGGCTGGTCATGTCATCTCAGCTGCTCCCCTCTTCCATGGGGTGATGACCCCTCAGCCCACAGCCACATTCAGGATAGAATTTCCTGCCAGCCACACCCCTCCACGCAGCTGGTCCTGAGGAGGCTCTCGCAGCTGCACTCTCTGTTGCTTCTAAGTCCCAGAGCCACACTTAGGGCCACTCTTGCAGCTGGCCTTGTGAGATGGAACTAGCATTTATTGAATGTGCTTGGCCCGTTTATATTTGTCATCCCATTTAACTCTCATGATGAGGGTTATTTTCCCCTTTTGCTCAGGGCACTGGGCCTCTGAGACAGAAAGCACTTGGCCAAGGCTGCACAGCTGAGCTGGAACTGGGTCCAGACGTCTGTGACCCTGCAGGGGAGACGCAGGATGCCAGGGTGGGTCACAGAAGCTTGCTGGAAGCGAGATCCCCTGAGAGAGTTAGCTGTGGGAGAAAAACACTCAGGCTAATTGGAACTAGGTTTGACTGAATAGCACAAGAAAAGGAAGAAAATCACAGCCTATTTCATTCTGATATTAAAGAAGGTCTGAGGTGTGGGGAGTTCCAGGCTGCAGCAGCAGCCTCAGTGCTTTCAGAAACCCAGTTTCCAGTCTCTCTTCTCAGCTGTCTGTGGCCTCCATTCTCAGAGGCACCTCTTGGCCCGAGACGGCTGCTGAAACTCCAGCCATGGCATCCATAGTCCAGCCTGGCAGCAAGAGGATAAAAGACACCTTTCCCTGCCAAGACAGCTGCCTCTATGAGCTTCTCTTGAATTCCACTCACTGCTCCCAAATGCACATCACATGCATAAACTGAGTCCTGTGGCCATATCTGACTTCAAGGGAGTCTGGGAAACGCAGTATTCTAGCAAAGCTCATGCTTCCGTGAAGAAAATTAAAGTTCTCTTCCTAAAGACGGGGCAGGTGGCTGAATGGCTGTTGAGTGGTGCTCGGCAGTCCTTGCCACAGTGCTCCAGGCTGAGGAAACAGCATGGGTAGTGACCCTGGGGCCAGCAAAGCATGCAGGCAGAAAGACATGAGAGAAGGGGGCCTGGTCAGCCTGGGGGTGGTGGGTTCTAGGGGGAAAGAGGTGGGGAGGCGGCCATGCAGATGGACAGGCAAGGAAAAGGGAGGAGCTGTGGCTTCGTCCAAGCGAAAAAGGACAGATGCCACCCAGGAGTGAGCCAGGGCGTGGCGACAGATTGAAATGGCGGGGGGCGAGGGTACAGGGCAAGGTCAGAGAAGGAGGAGAAAGAAACTGGGGACGGTGTCTACATTTGTTTATTGGGTGACTGGCTGAGTACTGTCACCAGAGACCAAGGTAAGACCCACAAGGGTTAGGGCAGCTTGACTGGTGATGATGAGTACCGCGTGGAGGCTGGGAGTGGGCAGAGCCTGTGGGAGGTCCGGGGGCGCTGGACTGTGCTGTGGGTCTGAAGGCCGAAGAGCCATTCAGCCACCCTCCCCGTCTTTAGGAACAGAACTTTGATTTTCTTCACAGAGGCATGAGCTTTGCTAGAATACTGCACTTCCCAGACTCCCTTGAAGTCAGTTATGGCCCCAGGACTCAGTTCATCATGTGAGGTCCATTTGGGAGTAGTGGGTGGAATTCAAGAGAAACTTACAGAGGCAGCTGTCTTGGCAGGGGAAGCTGCCTTTCATCCTCTTGCTGCCAGGCTGGACTCTGGGTGCAATGGCCGGAGTTTCAGCAGCCGTCTGGAGGTCAGCAGAAGTCACCCTTGGGCCCGTTGGCACGGGAGGGTGGGCAGAGAGTAGGAGGAGATGTGAGTAGCAGTGACTGTGAGTGGATGAGAAGGGCTGGGAGGGGACATGAGGCTGGCAGGAGCAGGGGGCTCTGGGGCCTCCAGGCCGTGACTTCTCTCTCCTGTGGAGGAACAGACAGGCCATCCCTTCCGTGTGCCCTCGTCACCCTCCCCTCCAGCCCACCTCCTCACACTTTGCGTTTTGAGAGCTGTTCTTCCTGTCCTGGTGTGGCCCTGCCACTTTCTGAGCGATTCAGGGCCATGGGTGGCCTTCCTGGCCCTCTGAGCTCTGTGTCTTGACGTCTGGCTTGGCTTCGTCTCTCTGGCTGACCGGAGCTGCAGCCTTTGCTTGTCACATGCAGGACTCTACCATGGCCTAGAAATGCCCCTGCAACAATGACTCTTTGACCATAGTTTTCTCCTCTCCTTAAACATCAGGCCTGAGCATCGGTCTGGCAATGTGCAGAAACTGTCCATCCCAGCCCCAAACCCGACAGGGCCCCAGGCTGGTTCCCTGAAGCCCTCAGGAAGCTGAGGGGCCCCAGCGGCACCTGGCTTGCAGCCAGCAACTGTTGCCTTTAGCAGGCAGTATGCCCGGAGCTGTCTGAGTGCAGACTGCAGCCTTGTTAGGCAGGGAGTGATGGCAGCTGCTCTGGGACACATGCCCAAGGTCTGGGATGCCAGGAATGCAGCCCTCGGGGCGCTCTTCCCCTTTCCCGCTCTTGGCGCCCCCCTCCTGGTGATTTCTGCATTAGGAGCAGAAGCAGCCTTGCAGACCCGGCCTTCCCCTAGGGCGCTTTCTCTTGGGATCGCTGTGGGAAGAGCCTCTCTGCCGCCTTGTAGATAAGCACCTGACCGAGGATGCCTCTCCTAGAAGTGGGCATCCTTCCCAGGTGCCCACTGGGCGTTTCCTGAGTGGCTCCTGCAGGGTGACGTGGCCTCACATCCCACAAGGCAGGAACTCTTGACGGGTTGAAACAGACGATTGGCTGTGCCAGGGTTTGCAGCATCCTCTGTGTGTTGACAGGAGTCTCAGCCGTGTGCCCAGGGATGAACTGGAAGGGCAGCGTGATGGGCACGCTCCATGCTGAGCTCGTTTTCAGCACCGAAAAGCGCTTTTCTCTTTAGAATTCGCTTTTTGGAAAAAGAATGCCATTAATTACAAGGACAGCCTACGTCCCTGTGCCCTGAGAGAGTCCTCAGAAGGTGGCTGTATTGAGGAATCACCTTCCCGGGGCTGTACTCCCGGCGAGCTGGCCAGCTCCGGCAGCTGCCACCCTATCCTGGCTGGCTGTCACTGTCTTTCTATTTTTAGCCCTGATTTGGCCCAGAGCTTGACAAGATTTTCAAACTAATAACTGAATTGTCAAAGAAATCAGCTCTCAGAGCCAGCACTCTGGACTGCCAGGATAGTCTGGGAGGGGAAGGGGCGGAGGCCAGAGCCGCCCCAGGGATGCCTGGCCACTGTGGACCAGCAAACATGTCCGGCAAATGGTGGTATTATCATGCGACACAGCTCTAAGGCATTAGGGCTGGCAAGGACGCGTGACACTCGACATGGCAACAGCCGGCACCTGTCAGCAAAGGAAGTCCCTCTTCCGGGGCACCGTGGCCGTTCTCCTGCGGGTTCCTGCACTCACCGGACAAAGGATGGGCTGTAGCTGACACAGATCCACACCCGAGTGCCCACCCTCAGGGTCAGTGGTGCGGATGGGCGTGGCCTGACCTTTCTGCATGGAGCTGTTTTCTTGTCTTCTGTATTCTTTGATCTTCTAGTTAAAAGGGCATTGAGTGTGATAAAAGGTTGAAAATTGAGTGTGATAAAAGGTAAATAAGGATGAACTTTTCACAGGCGGTCTTCCCACCAGGACCTCCGTGGCTCTCCTGCCTCTGGGGCTTGTGCCCAGCGTTATGGGGTGTTAAGTGTGACACTGAGTTTATCACGTGCCCCCCAGTCAGCCCCTCCCCCTGCTGGTGAACCCCTGCTCCAGATGGAGTTCCCTGTCCTTCCAGATGGTCCAGGGCAGGGCTTCTCATCTCTTGGAGAAGCTGGTCCGTGTTGACTGCCCACAGAAAACCCATACCCCACGCGCACACTCGGAGTGTGGTTTCAAATGCCTTGTGGAAGGCGACAGGCTGTGTCTGTGCTGGGCCCAGTAAGAGCCCAGACTATCTGATGGCAGTCCGGGCTCCTGGCTTCCATGTGAAGATGTCATCCTAAGTTTCAGGGCCAAGTAGGGACACATTGAGTGGGGACAGTCCCTGTAACCCTCTCCAAAAGACAGGGTTGTATGGTGGTCAGGTCCAGCGACTGAGGAGGGCAGCCCTGCCACGGGCTGGCTGCTTAGCCCTGAGCTGGCTTCTTGAGCGGCTGTCTTCTCCCTCAGACATGGTGGGTATGGAGGACACCTCACAGTTGTCAGATTTATGAGTAGCTTGAGGCTGGCTGGAGTGAACATCAGGATGGGCAGCCTTCCTTAAACAGCAGGCCCGAGCACGGGCCTGGCAATGTGCAGGCATTGTCCATCCCAGCCCCAAACCTGACAGCGCCCCAGGCTGGCTCCCAGAAGCTCTCAGGAAGCTGGGGGACCCCAGTGGTGCCTGTCCTGTCAGCCTGGCCTGCAGCCAGCAGCTGTTGCCTTTAGTAGGCAGTGTGCCCGGAGCTGTCTGAGTGCAGACTGCAGCCCTGCTAGGCAGGGAGTGATGGGTGGGCTTGAGGCTGTCAGCTCCCCTCCCTGCACCCTTCCTCCTGTTCCCTCCTGAAGGTGTCCTTCTCTACCCTCACAGCACAGCCCCCACCCCAGGCTGGGTCACACTGTCACCTGATGGATCCGTGTAAGCACACTTGCCTGCCTGGCCATCTGGCAGCCCTCGCCTTCTCTGGCCTCCCAGCTGCTACCTGGGAGCCACTGCTGCCGGCGCCGACCACCCCATGCTCAGCAGGGTCTGCACACTGCGTCTATCTGCCTTCCTTCCCGTCGTCCTGGCCACAGCCCCATGATCTTAAGTCCCATGATCCCCGGAGGCTTCCAGGGCACCGGCTGCTTGTGCATCAGCGTGGACTGCACCCGGCACCATCCCCATTCAGAGGGGCAGATGCCAGCACTGGGCCCTGTGGAGGGGCCATGGCCAGGCACTGGGTGCCCCTGGGGCACAGGTGATGCAGGAGGCAGAGTGGCCGTCTGGGGGTACTGGGCGCCTCATGTGGGGGTGATTTGTCTCCTTGCAGCGATCCTGTGTTGGCTCCTTTCACGTAGGAATTATTTCAGCACCTGGGAGAGCAGCACGTGGAGTAACCACGGTACACGTGCTGTAGTCCGCAGCTCCTCCCAGCTGGAGAAGGAAACCACTTCTGGCGTGTGGACGCCCCGCAGGACAGCGCTGCACTGGCCTGCTTCTCTCAGTCACTATCCTGATCTCTTCTCGGTGTTCATGGTTCAAATTCGTGACTGCAGGCTCTGAGACGACACACGTTGTCTCTGATTATTTGGCGGCTTGGAACTTGTGTGTTTGTGGCGTGTGTGTGTGTCCGTCTAGATGGGCTGCTGCCGGTGTCCTTACTGATGCACCAGCCGGGGTGTGGCTCTCCCACCTTCCTTACCCGTTCTGTGCCTGGTCTCACAGGATGGCGGATGCGCTGTGGTGGCCCTTCCCACACATGTGTCCCACGGCTCCCCCTTCCAAGCATGCTGTCATGAGCTCCGTATGGTGGTGCAGTTGTGCTCCCTGGTGCTGGTTCCACAGCTCCCTGGCCCCTGTTCCAAATCTGCTGGTGAGGTGGTGTGGCTCAGCTCCCAGCCTCGCCTTCCCTTCCCGAAGGCCCGGTAAGACTGGTGCCCAGACGGCGGCCCAGGACAGTGGAGATCTGTCTGGAGGCCTAGCTATGAGTTGGGGGCATCTCTGCAAATCACATGTCCTTCAAGCCCTCGTTGTCTCTTTACTGAGATGCCACTTACCCCTGCCATGCTGGATGTGAAGCAGGGATAACTGGGAGACTGCAGGCAGGTGCTCGGTGCCTGGAGGGGTGCCGTGGCTCTTAGCTGGGTCTTCCCTGTGCTGCCATCACCTTCCAGCTGACAGGTGTGCCTGGGCTTCCCCTCTGGCTATCCCTGCACCCCCACCCCCACATCTGTGAGGGCAGTGGCTCACCCAGCACCAGGCTATCCCTCCATTCCACCCCCACATCTGTGAGGGCAGTGGCTCACCCAGCACCATGGCCTTCCCAGGATGTCACAGCTCTGGGAGTCGGGCTGGGGCTCTGGCTCAGGTAGGTTCTGCACCCAGTCCCTCCCTGACCTGGTGTCCAGTATAGCCTCGATCAGCACTCAGCATTGGCATGCTTCTGTGGTTGACATCCCAGAAACTTAGCAGAATCAGCATGACGTGACGCAGACCCTTAGGCACATTGAGAGCCGCAACAATAGAGTGCTTAAGAAAATTCCAGGTAGAGGAGTTTGTAATGGGGGGTTCTTTGCTTTGAAAAGAGAAAGCACTCTCATTTGGAGGAGGGCGGGGAAGGCAGGGGAGGCTGAGCTCAGTTTCTCCTTCGCCTTCACTCCTTCCGCTTCGTACAGCCTGGGTTGTGCTTCCCGAGCTGACACTCAGTTCTGGGAATCTGGTGTGGACAGATGTGGACACTGCCTGACCGAGGAGCTGGTGTGGGGGGAGCTGAAGCACATGGTCAGGTTACAGGGCGGGTGCCCGGCAGGTTTCTCGGGTTCCGTGTGAGGGACCCTCCCTTGCCACTCACTGGGGATCGGGGCCAGGCCCTGCCATCCCCTTGAATCACGTGACCCCTTGACCCTACCTGCCTGGGAGAGGAGAGCGTCCTGGTCTTGGTAAGCAGGTGGAGGTCTCCATGGGACTACTGGGAGCTGATGCAGCTGCAACCCCAAGCACGGAGCCAGGGCATCCTGCAGGCCACGTGGACACCTGGGCCCCGGGCCAGTGTGAGGTCTCCCCAGCCCCGTCCTCTCTACCTAACCCCGGACCACGTGCTGGATTAAATATCAAAGTACACGGGTCTTCACCTGGAGCCATGCCATGACTCATTATCTTCAAATGTCTGAAATCTGAACCTTTGACTCATTTACACCTTGACCTGTTCTCTCACTAAGTCTTCCGTGTCCCCACACCTGTCACAACTAAGCCACGGGTCTGAGATGGCAACAGGAAGGAGTATCCCATGGGAAAATCATAAAAACAAGCTGGAGATCCCAGGCGGGGCAGTCCCTGGCATCCCCTGCCCCCCCCCCCACCCTCCCCTTCAGCACTCGAGTGGGCTGTGGGGCACAGGCGCCAGGAGCCTCCTGGCTGGTCTTCATGCCCTTCTGCAGTTTGGGAGGGACCCGGGCTTTCTCGCTTCTAGAAAACCTGAGGTTTCCAGGGTTCTGGGAAGAAGGGGCCAGCCCACCCGCCACAGCACATGCTGGTCAGGCCCCACCTCCCAGCTGGCCCCAGGATACCAGGTGACAACGGAGGTGTGTCTGGCCCTGCTGGAGAGGGGGCACTGCCAGGCAAAACCTCTAGAAGGAGACTGTGCCTGGATTGCCTTTTAGAAATGGAAATCATGTTTTCAATACATGCCCTTGTGAAAACAAATGGAAAGCAGAAGTTGAAAGGCGAGCAATGGAGGACGGCTGCTTCCCTCCAGGCTGAGGCTGTGGGGTGGTCCAGCGCCTGCCCGCCCTGCCGCTCTGCGTCTCTTGATAGAGGGGGCGCTGGGCCTCCCACCTGGCCGCTGCCTGCTCCTCCTCAGTAGCCTTTACACTCAAAGCAGTTGCTGGCATCGTTATGTTTTTTTCAGCAAGATATCTTTAAATTGCTAAATAAATAAACATCCTATTACATGAATAGACCAAGATTACCTTCAGCGCACTAGCAGAGTTGGCCTTTTTTCTCCTCACCTTTTACTATGAAAATGTTTAAAATACAGAGAGGCAGAACGCATCATTCAGTGACAACCACCTAGCTTTAACAGCTGGTAGCACTGCCCTGTTTGCGTGAGTGACCTGTAGCAAGGGGCTGAGTGTCTGGTCTTGGGCGCAGCACCTGGGCCCCATACGCCAGCCAGGCGGCTCCTGGGAAGGGCTTTCTGCACAAGGATGTGCCGGGGGCTTGTGGACCCCACAGCCTGGACTTAGGCTCTCTAGCGTCTGCGAATACCCAGGCATTCTTTGGGCGTCCCCACCTGTTCCCCTGATGTCCTTGGGGATAACTGAGCCAGCCCCAGAGTGGGCTGCGACCCTTGTGCGTTTTTTGGGGTGGCAGCAAGCCCTGCTTTGTGGCACCGCTGAGCATCTTGGCATTGCGTGAGGACCTCAGGGCCTCCTTGCTCTGGACTCCTGTTCCTGTATGTTGCCTGTTCCTTTCAGGATTCTGATCTGTTCGTCTGTTTCAAGAGCTCTTTCCACACTAATGCCAGCATTTCCTCCTTTCTGATAAAAATTACAGGTGTTTTCTTCCATTTGTTCATTTGTCTTTTGCCTTTAACTTGTGTATATATAAATATATGAGAGATACCATGTATTTTCATTCGAAAGGTTTTTTTTTGTTTGTTTTTTTAGGTTTTTGTGTATTGAACTTGTCAGTCTTGCATTACTTCTGGACTGGGAGTCATGGTTAGCAAGGGCTTCCTGCCTCTAAGGTATGACGGTCTCAGCGTATTTTCTGTGGTGTTCTCATGTTTTCACTTTGCGTGTTCAATCTCAGGTTCACGTGGCATTGACTGAGGCCCACGTGGAGCTGCCATGGCATGTGGGGTGAGGGGAGATCCAGTGCCATCTTTTACTTCCCTGGCCCCATGTACCAAGCCTCCTGCATACCAGAGGTGTGTAGCATTTGCCTCGGTGGCACTGAGGTTTTCCTTCATCCTTTGGCTGTAAACAGCAGTGCACGGATGAGCATCTTTCTACATGAACCTTCCCCCAAGCCTCAAGGTCATCCTCAGGCAGAGTCTGAGGAGTGGGATTGTGGACCCGATGTAGGGACTTTCTCATGGTCTTGATATGCAGGCCCTCCCCTCGAGCAGAATTGAAAGTCCACACCATGTGTCTGAAAGTTTCAGAATTACAGATCACACCATGCCCACGCCCAACCTGTGAACCCCACCTCAGGTGGGAACCCTGCTCCCTAGAGGTGCCCTTTTGGCCTGGAGACCAAAGGAGACGGGGTGGGCGGAGCTGGGCCTGGGCCGGGTGGGCACTGACCAGGCAGGCGTGCCAGGGGCCGGGGTGGGCAGGTTCACCTCCCTGTGGTTCCTTTTCCAATAAGCACTTCCCCTCCTGCACCCTCCCCCGACCCTGCTGGCTGCCCCACTCAGATGGAGGGACAGGAGGACCATGTTCATCGGAGGCTTGGGAGGTCCCCGCTAAGCAAGCAGCCCCTCTTTCTCTGGCATCCAGGGAAGAGGCACAGTTCTCCTCCCCATGCCTGCCCTCATTCTCATCCTCTCGGGACCCCATTTGTCTTGCTTCCCCTCTCCCCATAATTCCTGTCTCTGAAACTTTAAATGCCATTCTTAGGAGGCTGAAACCAAAGGTCCCTGGTGATAGTCTTAAGATAGGCAGGGGCCCCTGGCACACAGGTGCATCTAAAGGTGGTAGTGTCAATGCGTGCGATCGAGTCCTCCTCCTGGTGTCTTAAAAGGCAAACTGGGGTGACACAGAAGGCGACAGGTGAGCTTGCAATGGGAAAGGGACAGTCATGGTCACTGTGGGAATCTCAACAGCCAGGAGAGGCCAGAGGGTAGGAGGGAATCACAGGCCTCATGCAGGAGCCTGGCATGGGCACTGCCTCTGAGGGGCAGGCACGGCAGCGTGGTACTACCGGTGCCTGTGCACGGCTGGGGCTCATGGCGTCTGAATTTCAAGCCACCTCCGGCTCTGAGGGCAGCCTCAGCATTGTCCCGGTCCTGACACCTGCACCATGGGGTCATTTCCTCATGTACTTACTCGCACCACTGAGCAGGGTTCATGAGAACCAGGACACCAGGAGCCCAGTGGGTCCCCTTTTCCGGGATAACTGCACGCATCAGCGCCACGTCCATCATTAGGTTGTGAACAGCCCGTGGCCACCTTGGGAAGGTGGCCTTACTACTTTCCAGTGGCAGCATCTCCAAGGCTCAGGCTTTTCCTGGTACAAAGCAGCCATCACCGTGCCAAGTAAAAGAGCCCAGCCCTCTGTCTCTGACGCTGCTGTGCGGAGTTCTGAGCCAGCTTCAGGTGAGCCCGAGGCCTCCGTGGGCTGCGCTGGGGGGAGGCAAAGCTGGCCCAGCCGCGTGAAGCTGCATGTCGTAGAAGGTGTGTGCTAAAGCAGGAGCCCCTCTCTGCAGGTCTTTCTTGTGTACAGGAAAAGCCACAAGCTCTGCCAGCTCCTTGGACACGGGCTGCTAAGGCCTCGGTCACCAGCATGAAGTCCTGTTTGATAAGCCCAGTGTACTGTCAGTGGGTCCTGTTAGGAAACTGATTTGGTGGCACTTGTCGCAGCCACTGGTCCTTCAAGAGTGAGGGACAGGCAGGACCTGGGTGGTGCCAGGTGGAACTCTTCCTAGGAAGGCTTTTCGGCAAGGGTCCCAGCCTGCATGGGGCACAGGGTGGCCTGTGCCTTGGCACAGCCTGTATGTTGGGAGCTGGGTCCCCACTGCCCTTGCTGCAGAGACTGGTGGTCCCTTGGCCACAGAGGATTCCTAGGCCTGTTAGCTAAGGCTGAATGTCAGTGTCAAGTCAGGAATTTCACAGCCCAATTGGAGACAAGGGAGGAAGGAAGTGGCCTCATTCAGGAGTTTGAAGTGGGCCAGGCGCAGTGTGTGATCTCTTGCAGCCCGGAGTTCACCAGGGTCCCCCAGCTGGCGGTACTGACAGCAGCGGGCCTTTTTGGCATGATTTCATCGCAGCTGGTCCCGTTCTGTCATCTACACGAGTACTTCACGGGAGCAGATACTTGGTGTTGAATGTGGATTCAGACCCTGCAGGCCCCTCAAGCGGGGAATACAGATGCCCCTCACGCCCCTCCACTGTCTGCGGAAAGGCCCGTGGGTTCAGGTAGGAACAATGACCCTCGACCTCTGGAGTCTGTGGTCTGTGGAGACTGTTCTCAGATCAGGAGTGGGGGATCTGAGAGGAGCCTGTCTGGTGCTCACTCCAGCCTCTCTGGAGTGCAGAGGGTGGAGTCCAGGGCCGGCAAGGCCTCTGTTCTGGTTCTGGCCTCAGCCCTCCTGGCCTCTTCCTGCTCTGTGAAGTGTGGTCATCGCCCCCTGTGACTGCCAGGTCTTGTGACTGCCAGGGCCCCATGGCGAGGAAGCTGTGGCGGGGCAGAGGAACAACTTGTGTGTGTCCATCCTGCTCTAGGGGGTGTGCAGACCCCTTCAGCCCTCATGGTACCCTCCTAGGAGCTGCCTGAACTCCTGCAGATAGACAGTGGTGGCCAAGCTGAGCACCAGACAGCAGGGCGAGTTCCTGGAGCCCCCTGCACCAGCGTGGCTCTCACTGCCCCCCAGCCTGGGCGGGGCTCCCCTCACCATCACCATCTCACGGTCTGGGGACGCATCCTCTAGGGACGTTGTGTGGAGAGCTGGCTCTAGCTTGCTGGGTTCTAGAGCTGGGGTCTAGCCCCCCCACTCCCCGCACCGCAGCATGGGGGATGGGACGGCAGTGCGGGTGCCACAGGGGTGCCGGGCTAGCTGCGTGCCTCCTGGGGCAAGCCGCCCAGCCTCTCTGCCCCTCAGTCTCCTCACCTAAAAGGCACCCGAGGGCCTGCCTGCTGGAACCCTCATGCTGCTGCCCTGCCCCCCAGAGCCCAGGGGTCCTCAGTGGTCTCCCTAGGTGGTACCAGGGCCTCCCCTCTGCAGAGAGCCGGGCACTTCCCAGCACCTGGAGTGGTTAGGGTTTCTCAGCAGGCTGCACAAGCGGAGTGTCAGGAGGCTGTGGAAACGCAAATTAAACCAATTAACCCTGCTCCCCGCCTCGCATGTCACCCTCGTGAGTCCTGTTTCATCTTTCTCGGTGAGGGGAAGAAAATAACAAGAGTAGGCAAATGGGCCTTTTAGCCCCATCGTGATTCATTTATTCATCTTTGCATGCTGGCAATTTGTAAACTTCTGACTTGAGTAGCTTTTAAGCAGACCTCTGTGTGCTGTCTGCTGTGCATGGGAGCAGGTGTTGACAGGTTTTGCCACTGTGTGCACGAAGCCCTTCCTGCTGCCTGTAGGAGCCTTCCCAGTACCTTCTGTGTGCACAGAGGGTCCAGGGGAGGGAAGTGCTGGTCACCCCTGCTGGCAGACCCTGGCCTGGAGCAGGCAGAGGAGGGAGGCAGGATTTATACCTAGAACAGTGCTGTCCAGGAAGACTATGTCACCAGCCATATAGAAACGTAAAAACACAGAGGCAGGTGTCATTAATTTTAATAAAATATTTAACCTGGCTGGGTGCGGTGGCTCACACCTGTAATCCCAGCACTTTGGGAGGCTGAGGTGGGCAGATCATGAGGTCAAGAAATCGAGACCCTCTGGGCTAACATGGTGAAACCCTGTCTCTACCAAAAATACAAAAATTAGCCAGGTGTGGTGGCACATGCCTGTAATCCCAGGTACTCAGGAGGCTGAGGCAGGAGAACCACTTGAACCCAGGAGTCGGAGGTTCCAGTGAGCTGAGATCACACCACTGCACTCCAGCCTTGCAACAGAGTGAGACTCAGTTTCAAAATAAAATAAATAAGATAAAATAAAATTATTTAACCCAGCACATCCAAAATACTATTTGAATCTGGAATCGATACAAAAATTATAAAAGAAATAGTTTAAACACCCAGGCACGTGCACAGCAGGGCACCTTCATGTGCCTGGCTCACAGTGGGCACTGGAAGCCCCATTGTGGAAGATGTGGCCATTCAAGCATTGCCGAAGGCACTTTGCACACATTCAACAACCCACTAAGGAAGTTATTATTGTTCTGCAGGACTGGGATTTGAATGTGGCCATGGGGCACCAGCAAACATGCTCTTAGTTGCTTCACTGGACTCTGCAACGTTCACTGACCAGCAAGTGCTGTGGGCTCAATTTCGGGGACATAGGGACACACAGACCTGTTGATGTAGTGGAGGAGACTATGGGGAGAACAGTAGGGACTTATGTGCCGTGCTCGTGGGTTCAGGCAGCAGTGGAGGTGGGCTCGGGCCCAGCACCCCCACATTTGATCCAGTGATCTTGTTTCCCCTCACTGCTGCCCATTCTCACGTGAGCCTCGGCCCTGGGCCAGCCACTCAGAGCTCAGGGTCTCAAGAGAGAACCCAGGGCCGGCAGTCACCACCCACCCACTGTCCTGGAGCCTGGGGCCAGGACACGGGCATGTTACCGACTCACCTATCCTGGGAAGGCCTGGCCTGTGGGGGAGGTCAGTGTCCTCCACGGGTGGCACTAGGATTCGTTTGACTCTGGAAAAATAAAACCCTTTGGTAAGAAGCAGGCAAAGCCATGGCATTATCTGCTCTCTCCAGCAGGAGCCTCACCTGTTGGAACCTGCCCAGGGCAGGAGTGAGCAGCAGGGTGGCTTTTAAGTGGGGTCCACTGCTGTGTGGTCCAGGGGGGAACTGTTGGAAACATCCCAGCTTGGCTTTCCACCTCCACCCTGTGTCACACTCACTGAACTTTAGGGAAATGCCTTTGCCTGCATGGTGGCGTGTGAGTCAGGGCTCCACTTTTGCCTGGGTGGTGTTGGCGGGGGCCTCCGGCCTTCGACTTCAGTAGGGGCCACCTGGCGGGAAGGATGAGCAACTCTGTCCACTCTCATGATGTATGAGAGTGTTTAGGGCACACCCAGGTCGCCCACCATCCTGAGGACCAGGACATCCTCTCCCGAGGCCCCACCTCTCAGGTCCCAGGTCAGTTGCTGGGGCTGGGGCCAGGACAATGGGCCGTTTTTCGAGCTCCTTCGGTGCTCATAGATGTGTGGTCAGAACTGTCAACCTCCAGGCCATGCAGCGAGCCTGCTTCTGTTGCTTGTGATCCCTCACTGACCGCAGACCCCACAGCCTTTACAAAGGGCCTTTGCAGACATTCCGCGTCCACTGGGAGGATTCCCGGGTTGCCGGCCGATGGAGAAAGGCGGGGTGCACTCCACATTGCCCTCTGGCCATGGGTGCCGCAGGGACCAGGGCAGGGAATGGATTGCAGAGGCCTGACACCACCTTGACTTGGTGTGGCATTAGCATCATCAGCAGAGCCTCCCTTGAACTTTCGTATCCACAAAGGTGGTCACCAATTATTTATGGAAGAGTTAAGAATAAAAATGCATGTGCCGTCTCTAGTTTTCTGGGCCGGGCCCAGGGCAGGCCTGTCTCCACCCTGCCCTCCCAGACAGGGTCACCGCTGGGAGAGCCGTGTCCCTGAATGTGACCGAAGATGGCTTCGCTGGTGGTGGCCCCTCCACCTGCCTGGTGTGGATGAGGCGGAACAGCTCTTGGCTCATAAATGTGCCGTGTTTCCCAGACAGGAGACAGCTTGGCCTAGTGCGTAAATGAGACAAGCCTTTTTAAGAAAGAAATCTGTATTTAAGGACGTGTTTGGCTGTGTTCTCTGCCTCCTGCAAAGGTCACCCAGATAGATTTTTCCTTCTTTAGCATTGCAGGCTGTGAAGAGTTGGGCATTTCTATTCTCCTGCCATCCAGTGAACCTGGGGGACTAAATTAGATTCTGAGATTGAGTGTGCAGTGGAGTCGGTAAGTTACCATAATGGGAGGGTATTGCTTCTCACCTTGCAAGGAGCGAGGTCATGATAATACGAAGCGAAGTGGATTAAAAATAAAACCAAAGGTATTTATTTATGACCTGCTCAGAATTGGATTGGCATCCGTGTACGTCGCATCTAATGGTGAAAGACAGCAGATTGATGTTGATACGTCCTCGGGGACTTTTAGCCAGTGAAATTTGCCCCCTGAATTCAATTTAAAGGCCCACAGAAAGTATCCAAAATGCAAAAGAAAATGGAATTGAGGAAGTGGGGGTGGAAGCCCAGCAACTGCGAAATAGCAATTGGAAGAGGGTCCTGGTGTGTAACCCTCCTGATAGGGGAAGGGAGAGAGGATGGTCCTGGTGTGTAACCCTCCTGATGGGGGATGGAGAGAGGATGGTCCTGGTGTATAACCCTCCTGATGCGGTAATGGAGAGAGGATGATCCTGGTGTGTAACCCTCCTGATGTGGGATGGAGAATGTGACTCTGGGATGGCCAAGGGGCCTGTGTCAGTGAGGGCGTGGCTGGTGACCTGTGGACCACAGCTGTAGCACAGCCAGGATGAGAGCCCAGGCCATCTGCCCATGCTCTGCGTCTGCACAGCTCGGCTCATCCTGCCTTTGTCCCCGTGGAAAGCTTGCCGTCCTTATCCCCAGATGAGGGGAGTATGGCTTGGAGAACCAGGCCCTCTGCTCAGGACCAGGTGGACAGGGAGACAGGATGTGAACGGCAGAGCGCAGCCGCCCCTCATTCCCCTCCATGACAGTCTTGCTGGGCTGTGTTTTCTTAAGGCAAGCAACATGGGCAGCCTGAGCTTGTGGTCCTTCCTGTCCCTTGTCTCCTGTTAGGAGCTGGGGAGGGTCCGTTCTAGCACTCTCGGGGCTCCCCAGCCACCTGCCTGACTTCCTGCATCTGGCTTCTGTTTGAGAGGAGAGGTGGAAGTAGGGGAGCCTGCAGGTGGCTCCCAGGGGCAAATTCTCAAGGACCAGAGCCCGCAGGGCCATCAGAGCAGTGTAGACCCCTCCCTCAGGGAGTCTCCCTGGCTTCATGACGGAGCCTGGGCTTGAGCTAGCCCTGACCTGGTGGTCCTGTTTCTCTTCTGAGAACCCCACCCCAGGAGGCTGTCCTGGCCACCCCGCCCTCTGTCATCCCTATGCCTGCCAAGTCTCTGTGTGTTCTGCTGGTCCTTGGTGGGCCGCCAGCTGCTCTGGATGTGGCTGTGTTCACATGGAGGGCCGGGCTGTCAGGTGGTGGCCGTGGGGGTCCTCCGAGGCCCTTTGCTTTTCCTTCCCAGCCCCTGCCTCAGTGGAGGTAGGTCAGCCTTCATCTCCTCAGCATCCGCATCCTGGCTTCCAGACCGTGAGCTGGACAGGAGCACTGGACTCACTAGGCAGGCACATCGCTCTGGGGACTGTCCCCCATGTGTCTTTTGGGGTGGGACTCAGTGACCCCATAGCCCACCTAAGCTGAGAGACACGGTCCAGCTGCAGACCAGAGGTGCCACCCAGTGAGCCCGGTGTGTCCGCCCAGCGTGCCCAGTGAGCTTGGCGTGTGAGCACCCAATGACCCCCACACCCGTGCTGGCTGTGCTGCTGGCCTTAGGTGCATTTTCCCAGTCTGTCCAGCAGCCCTGATAGGCTGGCAACAGTGGCCCCATCTTGCAGAGGAGGAAGCTGGGCCTCAGGATGGAGTCATTGTCCCAGGGCACCAGGCTGGACCCAGGCCTGAAGCCGGGTTTGGTGGAGACCCGCATCCCCACCCACTGGCATGAGGCGGGCATGGAGGAGGGGCCAGGCGGGGCTTTGTGTGTTCCTGGGCTCCCCGGGAGGGCCTGAGACGGCTCTATTCTGTGGTCTCCACATGTGTGTGCTTCAGCTGCTGACTGTGCTGGTGCCCAGAGGGGTCTCTCGATGCACAGAAATCTGCTTCATGGCAGTGCCAGGTGTGGTGTTGCGGTACTTCCTGGGCTGATGGAGGCTTTGGGGAGTGGGAAGCTCCTGGGCGGAGCCTGAAAGGCTGCAGCAGGCCCCCGCGAGCTGGGTCTCCCCATGAGCGGCTGCAGGTTCAGTTAAAGGAAGTACTGGGCGGCCCCTGCCACGCTGTCGCGGATGTGGAGCTGCACAGTGGACTTCCCGCCCAGCTGCTGGGATGGGGCAGGGGCTGTGGGGCGAGGCCTGGGCCCTGCTGCGGTCGAGCAGGGCAGCTGCTCTTGGGCGAGTTTTCCTGGGTCACCCCGCCCTCACTGCAGGTCGCCTCCTCTGACCTGGGCTTGTCTCTTTCCCCCCAGGAGCTGCTGCTCTTCCTCCAGAACCTGCCCACAGCCCACTGGGACGATGAGGACATCAGCCTGTTGCTGGCCGAGGCCTACCGCCTTAAGTTTGCCTTCGCGGACGCCCCCAATCACTACAAGAAATGAGCCCGGGCCCCTCGCAGCTGGCCTCCCTGTTCCGGTGGGCGCCCCACCTGCCTGGCCGGTGGGAAGCCCCTGTGAGCTGGTCCCGGGCTGCCAGACGGCCTTGTGGCATGGCCCCACCCTCCAGGGGCACTGGCGAAGATGGGCCCCAGACTTGGTCCAGGGCTGACAAGGACAGGGACAGCCTCTGTTTTCTGAGATACCAAAGAGAGCCAGGGGAGGGTCCAGGCTTCGGTGGCCAGAGGCAGGTCAGCGTCCCCTCGCCCTCTCCCTGGAGTGTCCTTGCCAAATGACTGCCTCCTGTACCCCCAGTCTGGGGCAGCCTGGGAGGCAGACCCTCTCGGGAGGCCTGCTATCTGGACGCCGGGGCCGGAACGAGGTGGTGGCCATCTCATACCTACTCTGAAATGAAAAGCTTCCATTCTGTTGAGTGAAAGAATAAAAGATAGACAAAATATAGACCGAGACTTTGCGCTGACCTGGGATCTCTGCCGTGAGATCGTCTCACAGCCAGCCGGGTTTCACCACTGCCGGCCCCTTCTCTCTGTTTTCCCGCTTGCTTGGTTTAAACATGGCTAGGAAGCCGAGGGCCAGATTCCGAGCCGTGAGCCCACTGAGCACCTAGGAGGCCACGGGACCGAAGGCTGGGAGTGCAGGGAGGCCTCCATCGCCTTACTTGCTGCCTCAGACCTCTTTTACACAAGAGAATCCCCCACCTCCCTGAGTTCCAAGGCCAGGTGGCCCCACCATGTAGGTAAGGGCTGGCCTCAGACAGAGCCCCGAGCCCCTGGAGGCCTGCACAGGCTGTCTGGCCATGCTGGGCTGGCATATGGGCAGGGGTTCAAGGCCCTGTTGTCAGAGCCCTGAACCACAGCACTCTTCCCACCGCAGCCTGGCTTGGAAGTGGAATGAGCTTTTGGAGGCTTCCCGGGACTCACTGTCCTTGTCCAGATCTGCTAGGTGTGGGGTAGGTGGGACGGTTTCCACTGTGGACTGGTTCCCACTATGGACCAGTTTCACGATGGACCAGTTCTTGCCATGGACCATTTCTGCCGTGGACTGGTTCCCACTATATACCAGTTCTGTCCTGGACTGGTTCCTCTGTGGACTGGTTCTGCTGTGGGCTGGTTCTGCCGTGGACTGGTTCTGCCCTGGACTGGTTCCCACTGTGGACTGGTTCCGCCGTGGACTGGTTCCCACCACAGACTGGTTCCAGCCGTGGACTGGTTCCAACCGTGGACTGGTTCCGCTGTGGACCGGTTCTGCTGTGGACCGGTTCCCGCTGCGGACTGGTTCTGCCATGAACTGGTTCTGCCGTGGACTGGTTCCACCATGAACTGGTTCTGCTGTGGACTGGTTCTGCTGTGGACTGGTTCCCGCTGCGGACTGGTTCTGCCGGGGACTGGTTCCGCCGTGGACTGGTTCCACCGTGGACTGGTTCCAACCATGGACTGGTTCCGCTGTGGACTGGTTCCAACCGTGGACTGGTTCTGCCATGGACTGGTTCTGCTGTGGACTGGTTCTGCCGTAGACTCGTTCCTGCTGTGGACTGGTTCCCGCTGTGGACTGGTTCCACTGTGGACTGGTTCCGCTGTGGACTGGTTCTGCTGTGGACTCGTTACACTGTGAACTGGTTCTGCCATGGACTAGTTCCTTGGGGCTTCAAGTGTGGAAGGGCCCAGACCTGGCCTCTGCCCAGGGCCCTGCTGGGGCTGTGTCTGTGGCCCCAGGGGCTTCAGGACTGGCTCCCCAGCATTCCCTTTGGTGTGTCACAGGCTGCATGGCCCCTGGAATGTGGGCAGGGCCACAGCCACAGCTGCTCTGATCCTGGAGCCCAGGACAGGCTCATGTCCTCAGCGACCTACTGGTGACCCACTTCTCAGACTCTCCTTTGTCCCTCAGGAGCAGCTGTGTCCCCTCCCAGGCCCTGGGACACTGCCAGAGACTGTGGGACATACAGGCATAAGTGATGTGTGTGTTCCTGCTTCTATTTTAAAAATCCAGGGTCATTACACACAGCATGGAAATTAGCACAAAGTGCTGTGGAAATATCAGATGCTCCCAAACCAGCAAAGGGACCGGCTTGCGTCGGACCAGATGCAGGCACACCTGGCCCCTGCTTTCCCTGCACCCGCCCCAGGGTCAGGGGTTCCCCAGACCAGCCACACCGCCTCCTCCTGCCACCTCCTTTTCTAGATGGGGAGGGGATTCCATCACCATCGAGAAGAGCTGCCCCACGGCCATGTGGAGGGAGCACCACGTTGCTCAGCTGAGATCAACCCTGGGAGCAGACCCTTCTGTAGCTCAGATCATGCTGTGTGGCCAGAAGGTTGGGGACACACCGGACCTGCTTCCTGAGGTGGTTTTTTAAACGGGAAGCTCCATGGAGTTGAGCCCTGTGTGCATTTCCACATGTATGTAAACGCCAAGATCGAATGTGAGGGATATTGGCCGTGGCCTTGAGTCTGAGCAGATCCATCTGGAATGTTCCGGGTGTGTGTCTGGATGTGATGTGCTAAAAATGCCAAATAAAGATCAGTGACAAAGTCGAAGCCTTGGCCTGTGATTTGAGAGCTGGCTCGTCGCGGACAGGGGCACCCTAGGCCAGCCCTGCCGGAGGGTCTGAGCTCAGTGTCATCGCCACACACCAGGCCTGGCGTGGGCACAGCAGCACCCGTGGCCTCATGGCCGCCTGCAGGACCTCTCGGGGAGATGGGGAGGCAGCTGCACAGGCGGGGCCGGGATGCCACTTGCCCGGGGTGGGGCAGGACTCAGACGTGGATCTGACCCCTGAAGCCCAGCTCTGCACTGGCTAGAACACAGGAGTGGGGGTCCAGGCCGGCCTCTCCCAGGCTCCTGCACGAGGGACCTCCCCTCGGGCCACATCTGTCAAGCACCTGCTGTGAAAAGGGCTGTGCTGGGTAGGACCAGGGTCTGGCTCTACCCCTCTCTCCCCTGGAACGCACTTGTCTCGCCCCCACCCACACACCGAAATACGCTCCTTGCCCTGTGTTACCCTCAAGGCCCTTTGAGCCTCGGTTTCTCAGGGCAGCTTTCCAGGTGCCCCACACCCCTCTGGGTAACACTGGGTGCCCCGCTCTCGGGTGCCCCACACCCTCCTGGGCGCCCCGTCCTGGGGACCCTCCCTCAGCAGCACATGGCTTTCCACTGCCTTGTGCTGTCCACTGACTGGGTGTGGGGTTTGTTCCTGTCCCCATGGCTGCCCTGGTGGCTCCACAAAGTGGGAGTAGCCCCTTCACTTCTCTCTCCCCTGCGGCCCCGTGTGGAGCTGAGCCAGGCAGGGCTGCCTTCCTGGGCTCGGTGGCCTGAGGTGTGGGTTGACATCACTGATGCCTGGCTGTGGCTGCAGGATCCTGGGCTGCAGGATAGAGACTGGCTGAACCCAGCAGCCAGCAGGTGTTCGGCTCCTGACTCCAGGTCACAGCTCAGTAGCTGCCATTCGCCTTCACGGTTCCCTGGGGTTTGCAGCTCAGCAGTTGGCTCCTCAGGCCCAGCTTGGGGTCTTCGCAGCCTGCGCACACCCTGCTCTTGCTGGTGGCCCGAGCCCAGGGGCCCTGAGATCAGTCCCTGACCTGTGGTGTTTCCTGTCCCATGCACCTCACCCAGCCCGGTCCCTGGGAGAGGCTCGGCCTGCCAGCACCACTGCTGTGCCCTTGGCAAGGTCAGACACGTCAGGGAGCATTGGGATCCTGGGGAGTAGGGGACGAGGAGTCTGGGTGGTTTGTGCTTTTGGAAGAACTAGTAGGCGGGACGCTCCCATGCAGTGTCACTGATGGATGGAAACGGGAGGAACGTTGCCTGTGTTTGAGCAGACTGACTGATGAGGCCATGGCAACAGGCTGCAGAGTGCAGCTCGCCCGGCCTCCATGCCGTCCTCCAGAGCTGGAGGCTCCTTGCCGACCCTGTGGCCCCAGGGATCTGCTCTCAGGGCTGCAGTCCTGTGGAGTTTGCCGGAGACTCAGATCCCTGGGGGTGTGGGCCTCCCTGGCCCCTGCCCACCATTCCTCCCCTCTCTCAGCCCCAGCCCCTTGGCTTCCCTCCAGCACTGCACTTTGCCTTGTGGGATTTCGGTCTATTGGGGTTGACCCCACTCAGCTGTGAGGCCTTTCCACACCCACCCTGCAGCTCCATGCCATGGAGGGTCCCCAGCACAGGACGGCCTTCACACAGAAGCGCACGCGGCCACTTAGCTGGTCCTGTGTGAGCAACCCAACTGGAGTCCATTTTGTTGATAAGATGAGGCTGGTTATTTTTTTTTTATTATTTTTTATTTTTTTGGAGACAGAGTCTTGCTTGTCAAGGCAGATTCAGATTCTTTAGCACACAGAGTTCCTGGGAATTGACAAAAATGGGCACAGTGCAGAAAATGGGCAGCTCACAAAAGTGATACCAGTGACCAGTAAGATGTTCACATCACCAGTAGTTACAGAGATGAAAACGCATTCCCCAGCCATCTGCCTCCACCAGTGCTAGCTGCGTGACTCGGGCTGTGTCTGATCATCTGTTACGCAGTGATGGAAAACAAATACCGCCCCCCACCCCACTCTTTTAGTCTGTATTTTTTTCTGAATATTTTGCAGTGATTTTTCATTGCTGCTGTTTTTACATTTGAACTGTGAAGTATAACACGAACAGAGGTGGCCACAACACAAACCTAGCTCTCAGAGAATTGTCACAAAGCAGACACCCCATGTGATACGGTTTGGCTGTGTCCCTGCCCAGTTCTCATCTTGAGTTGTAGCTCCCATAGTTCCCACATTGTGGGAGGGAACTGGTGGGAGGTAATTGAATCATGGGGGCGGTTCCCCTATACTGTTCTCATGGTAGTGAATCAGTCTCGCGAGATCTGATGGTTTTATGAGGGAAACTCCTTTCGCTTGCCTCTCCTCTCCTGCCGCTGTCTATGTAAGACATGATGATGTGCCTCCTTGCCTTCCACCATGGTTTGTGAGGCCTCCTCAGCCACGTGGAACTGTGAGTCCATTAAACCTCTCTTCTTTATACATTACCCAGTCTCAGGTATGTCTTTCTTAGCAGCGTGAGAGTGGACTAATACACCATGTAGCCACAACCCTGGTCAAGAAATAGAACATGACCCACACTGGATCTCCCTGTGTGCACCCCTTTCCCAAGCATGGCAGATGGCTCACTTCCAGACCATCCTTTGGTTCTGCTTATTTGTACCCTTTTATTGTATGAATGGAATTATACAGTGTATACTCTTGTGAACAGCTCTTCATGCTCAGCTTTCTGTTGGTGGGAATATCTGTGTGGTAGTAAGCGTGGTTTCTTTTCCATTGCTGTATAGTTTGCCATCACATGAATAGATTGCAGTTTGTCCCTTTTACTCCTGATGGACATTTGGATTGTGTCCAGTTTGGGGTCATTACAAACAGTGCTCCTCTGAATATCTGTGTGCCTGTCTCTTGGTGGACGTAGACAGGTGCTTCTGGTTCTGTGGTTTTCTTTCCCCTACAAGTGGAACTGCAGAGCCAGAGGCTGTGTGTGCACCCTTCCCTCTAATAGATCATGACAAACGATTTTCCGAAGCACCTTTTTCAGCTCACCTTTCCACTGGCAGGTCAGTGATTCTCGTTTCTCCACATCCTCCCGACACCGGTTGTGGTCGGTCCCAGCCCTTCTCATGGGTGTGTCTGCCACTCTGGGTAATCTGTCCTTCCCTGCTGCTTGCAGGGCTGCATATGTGGCCTCTCTCAAACCTCCCATCGTGGCGTGGCATCTATTTCCTTCCTGCTGCAGCCGAAAGAGACGGAAAGATACTGGCTTGGGATTTCGTGTTATGCTATCATCATAAGCATTTTCTCGTATCATTAAAATTCTTCAAAAATGTGATTTTAATGACTACATAATATGCAGTTGCATGGATTCACGTAATTCATTCCTTTATTATACATCAAGTTGCTGTGGTTTTTCTCCTATAGCAAATGGTGCTGTGATAAATGTCTACATTTCTGAATACTTTTTCCATAATAGATTTTTAGTAGTAGGATTCGTTAGTCATTATTGCCAAATACAGGAGTCAGCAAAATCACTGCAGCCCTCTCCCCTCCCCCCTGACAGTGGCTTGCAACAGTGGCAGCAAGTCTGCTCATCTGGTTTAGAAAATATACGTTTGAGAAATTGTTAAAAAATTTAAAGATATCATTAGAAATAAGAGTATGTAACTTCCATGAGAGGGGGAAAAGAAAATGAACAAAGTTGAGAAGGCAAGAAAAGAGGTAGGAATAAAAGCAAAGAAAAATTATGGTAAATATGAAATATTAATTACCATGCCCCAAGCAAGTTCAGATATGATCATGATACATAATTTACACTCACCTATTCCCAAAAAGAGATACATCGATACTTTTAAAAACTCCAGAAAAGCCAACATAATACTGAGAGATACACCTAGACTAAAAATTTTTATTTGTTTGGAATGGAAGGATGGAAAAACAGGAGGGAAATGCTAACCACCTCCCCAGATGTGGTTGGAATATCTGTATTCCCCCAAATCACATTTGAAAAGCATTAACAAGGACAAAGAGGGTGTTTCATATGATCAAAAGCACTTCACTCAGTCGTGGACCTGTATAAATATAACATAACATAAACAAGACAAAAGTAGATACAATTATGAGGAAATACTGACCTATCCACAAGTATAATGGGAAATTACAACTCATCTGCAGAAAATGATGGACCAATGAGAAAAAGGTTTAAAAAGAAGACAGTCAAAATTATTAAATATGGAAGCAAAAGTTATTGGAGTAGAAAAGAAAAAATAATGGAAATGACTGAAAAAAAAAAGTTGACTTTTAGAAAGGACTAATATTGGAGGCTCGAGAGGAAGCATCTTTGCCTCTTCTGCAGTTGCTGTATCTCCAGTATTCAGAAACAGGACCTGTCTATAGTAGGAGGTGAATAATGTTTGTTGAATGACAAATACATAAACTCCTAAGGATTAATATCCAACTGTAACGATAAAAAGAAGGGAGGTGAAACTGCAGGTGCTGAAATATTTTAAATATTATAAGCATCAAGAGAACCAAAATCAAGCCATAGATTGGGAGGAAATAATTGCAAAAGAGATATCTGATAAAGAATTGCTATCTAAAATTTCAAAAGAAATCTTAAAACTCAACAAAAAACAGCCCAATTTTTAAATGGGTAAAGGATCTGGACACCTCACCGAAGAAGATATACAGACAGCAGATAAGCATAGAAAAATATGCATAGTGTATTGGAAAATATGCTCAGCAATGAAATACCACTACACACATACTAGAATGGCCAAAATCCGATATAAGCAGGAAAGGCGGAGCAAGATGGCAGAACAGAAAGCTCCACCAGTCATCCCCTCACACAAGGATACCAAGTTAACAGCTATCTACAGAGAAAACAACACCTTTGTAAGAGCCAAAAATCAGACACACCTAGACAGAAGGGAATCCACTGCCTTGAAGGAAAGGACCCAGTCCCATCAGCATTCATCACCTGCTAACTGAAGAGCCCTTGGGCCCTGAATAACCAGCAGTGATGCCCAGGTACTACATCAAGGGCCTTGGTGAGCCTCTGAGACTTGCTGGCTTTGGGTACCAGCACTGCCACAGGGAGTTAAAGCATCAAGTGGCCTCTTTGAGTCCCCACTTCTAGGACTCGACTCTTGGGTGGCATTTCTGGGCTTGCCCTGTCCCAGAGGGGAACCCACTGCCCTGAAGGCTTTAGGCAGCTCAGAACAGAGACAGAGACTCTGTATTTGGGAGAAAGTAAGGGAAGAGAACAAGAGTCTCTGCCTGGTATCCAGAGAATTCTCCTGTATCTTCTCCAAGACCATCAAGCTGGTACCTCTGTAAGTCTGCAAGAACCACAGTGTTACTGGGCTTGGGCTTGGGTGCCCCCCAAAAGAGAAATGACTTGGTTCACAACACCCAAGTCCTTTCAAATAATTGGAAAGCCTTCCCAAGAAGAATGGCTACAAATAAGCTCAGACAGTGATGACTAAAACAAATATGTAACTCTTCAATACCCAGACATCGAATAACATCTGCTAACATCAACACCATCCAGGAAAACATGATCCCGCCAAGTGAACTAAACAAGGCACTAGGGACCAATCCTGGAGAAACAGGTATGTGACCTTTCAGACAGAGAGTTCAAAGTCGCTGCATTGAGGAGACTCAAAGAAATTCAAGGTAACAGAGGAATTTAGAATTCTGTCAGATAAATTTCACAAAGTTTAAAATAAACAATGATGAGCAGAAATTCTGGAGCTGAAAAATGCAGTTGTCTTACTGAGGAATGCATCAGTATCCTTTAATAGCAAAATGGTTGAAGCAGAAGAAAGAATTAGTGAGCTTGAAGACAGCCTATTTAAAAATACACAGGAGATAAAAGAAAAAATACAAAATAATGAAGCCTACCTACAGGATCTAGAAAATAGCCTCAAAAGGGCAAATCTAAGAGTTATTGACCTTACAGAGGAGGTAGAGAAAGAGATGGGGGGTAGAAGATTTATTCAAAGAGATGGTAACAGAGAGCATCCCAAACCTAGAGAAAGAGATCAATATCCAAGAGCCAGATGGTTAGAACACCAAGCAAATTTAACCCAAAGACGACTACCTCAAAGGCATTTAATAATCAAACTCCCAAAGATCAAGGATAGAGGATCCTAAAGGCAACAAGAGAAAAGAAACAACATACAGTGGGGCTTTAATCTGTCTGGGAGAAAACTTTCCAGTGGAAACCTTACAGGACAGGAGAAAGGGGCATGACATATTTAAAGTGCTGAAGGAAAATAACTTTTACCCTAAAATAGTATATCCTACAAAAATATCCTTCAAATGTGAAGGAAAAATAAAAGACTTTCCTAGACAAATGAAAGCTGAGATATTTCATCAATGCCAGGCCCATCCCATAAGAAATGCTAAAGGCAGTACTTCAACCAGGAAGAAAAGGACATTGATGAGCAATAAATAATCACCTGAAGACATAAAACTTACTGGTAATAGTAGGTACACAGAAAAACACAGAGCATTATGATACTGTAACTGGGGTGTATAAACTACTCTTATCCTAAGTAGAAAGGCTAAACAATGAACCAATAAAAAATAACTACAACAACTTTTCAAAACATAGTACAATAAGACATGAATACTAACAACAAAAGGTTAAAAAGTGGGAGGACAAAGTTAAGGCAAGTTTTTGTTTGTTTTCTTTATGCTTGTTTATTTCTTTATGCAATCTGTTAAGTTGTTTTCAGTTTAAAATAGTGGGTTATAAGAGTGTTTGCAAGCCTTATGGTAACCTCAGAACTACCTCAAATGGTAGTTTTGCCTTTAGCTCTTTGAGGAACCACTGTCCTGCTTTCTACAATGGTTGAACTAATTTACACTCCCACCAACAGTATATAGGTGTTCCCTTTTCTCCACAACCTTGCCAGTATCTGTTATTTTTTTGACCAGAATACACATTCTTTTTCTCAGCATATGGATCATTTTCAAGGACAGATTATATGTTAGGTCACAAAACAAGTCTTAAAACATTAAAAAAAAATTGATATAGTAGTAAGCATCTTCTCTGGCCACAATGGAATAAAACTAGAAATTAATAGCAAGAAGAATTTTGGAAACTACAGAGATACATGGAAATTAAACAATATGCTCCTGAATGACCAGTGGGTCAATGAAGAAATTGAGAAGGAAGTTGAAGCATTTTCTGAAACAGATGATAATGGAAACACAACATACCAAAACCTATGAGATGCAGCAAAAGCTGGACTAAGAGGGAAGTTTATGGTTATAAACAGTAACTGTGCCTACATCAAAAAGAGGAAGAACTTCAAATAAACAATCTAATGATGCATCTTAAAGAATTAGAAAAGAACAAACCAAATCCAAAGTTAGTAGAAGAAAAGAAAGAATAAAGATCAGAGCAGAAATAAATGAAATTGAAAGAAAAAAATTACAAAAGGTTGATGAAACCAAAAGTTGATTTTTTTGAAAAGGTAAACAAAATTGACAAATCTTTAGCTAGGCAAAAAGAGAAGATCCAAATAAATAAAATTAGAAATAGCAAAAGAGACATTGCAACTGATACTGCAGAAATTCAAAGGATCATTAGTGGTTATTATGAGCAACTATATACCAATAAACTGGAAAATCTAGAAGTCACGGACAAATTCCTAAATACATAGAACCTACCAAGATCAAACCAGGAAGAAATAAAAAACCTGAACAGACAAATAACATGAAACAAGCTTGAAGCTCTAATGAAAAGTCTTCCAGTAAGAAACGCCTAGGACCTAATAGCTTCACTGCTGAATTATGCCAAACATTTAAAGAAGAATTAATACCAATCCTCAAACTATTCCAAGAAATAGAGGAGGAGGGAATGTTTCCAAACTCATCCTATGAGGTCCAGTATTACCCTGATACCAAAACCAGACAAAGGCACATCAAAAAAACAAACCCACCAGGCAATATATCTGATGAATATTGATGCAAAAACCCTCAACAAAATACTAGCAAACCAAATTCAACAATACATTAAAAAGATCATTCATCATTACCAAATGGGATTTATCCCTGGAATGCTAGGATAGTTCAACATATAAAAATCAATCAACATGGTAAATCATATCAAAAGAATGAAGGATGAAAACCATATGATGATTTCGTTTTATGCTGAAAAGGTGTTTTATAAAATTCAACATGCTTTCATAGTAAAAACCTTCAATTAAAAAAAAACTGAGTATGGAAGGAATGTACCTCAACATAATAAAAGCCATATATGACAGACCCAGAGCTAGTATCATACTGAATGGGGAACAACTAAAAGCCTTTCCTCTAAGATCTGGAACATGACAAGGATGCCTACTGTCACCACTGTTATTCAACATAGTATACTGGAAGTCCTAGCTAGAGCAATCAGATGAGAGAAATATATAAAGGGTATCCAAATTGGAAAGGAAGAAGTCAAATTATCCTTTGGAAAAACTTAAGGACGCCACAAGGAAACTATTAGAACTGGAAAACAAATTCAGTATAGTTGCAGGATACAAAATCATCATATAAAAATCAATAGCATTTCTATATGCCAACAGTGAACAATGTGAAAAAGAAATTTAAAAAGTAATCTAATTTATTATAGCCACACAAAATTAAATACCTAGGAGTGAACTTAACCAAAGAAGTGAAAAATCTCTATAATGAAAACTATGAAACACTGAAAAATGGAAAAATATTCCATGTTCATGGATTGAAAGAATCAATATTGTTAAAATGTCCATACTACCCAAAGCAATCTACAGATTCAATACAATCCCTATCAAAATAATGAAGACATTCTCCACAGAAATAGAAAAAACAATCCTAAAATTTATATGGAACCACAAAAGACCCAGAATAGCCAAAGGTAGCCTAAGTGAAAAGAACAAAAAAGGAGGAATCCCATTACCTGACTTCAAATTATACTACAGAGTTATAGTAACCAAAACAGCATGGTACTGGCATAAAAATAGACACACAGACCAATGGAACAGAACAGAGAACCCAGAAACAAATCCACACACCTACAGTGAACTCAGTTTTGACAAAGGTGCCCAAAACATACACGGGGGAAAAGACAGTCTCTTCAATAAATGGTGTTGGGAAAACTGGATCTCCATATACAAAAGATTGAAACTAGATGCATATCTCTTGCCATATACAAAAATAAAAATAAACTAAAGGCTTAAATCTAAGACCTCAACCTGTGAAACTACTACAGGAAAACATTGGGAAAAATCTCCAGGATGTTGGTCTGGGCAAAGATTTCTTGATAATACACCACAAGCACAGACAACCAAAGCAAACAAGGATAAATGAGATCACATTAATTAAAAACCTTCTGCACAGCAAACAATAAAGTGACAAGATGATCCACAGAATGGGGGAAGATATTTGCAAGCTATCCCTCTGACAAGGGATTAATAACCAGAATGTATAAGGAGCTCAAACAACTCTACAGAAAAAAAATCTAATCATCTCATCAAAAATGGGCAAAATATTTGAGTAGACGTTTCTCAAAAGAACCCATAGAAACATCCAACAGGCATATGAAAAGGTACTCGACATCACTGATCATCAAAGAAATGCAAATCAAAACTATTAATACCGTGAGATGTCATCGTATTCCAGTTAACACGGCTTATATTCAATAACCAGTGCTGGGAAGGATGTGGAGAGAAGGGAACCCTTGTACAATATTGGTAGGAGTGTAAATTAGTACAACTATTGTGGAAGCTTGGAAGCTCCTCACAAAACTAAAAATTGAGCTACCTTATGATATAGCAATCCCACTGCTAGGTATATATATACCCAAAAGAATGGAAATCAGTACATGGAAGAGATATCTGCATTCCTACGTTTATTGCAGCACTGTTTACCATAGCCAAGATTTGGAAGCAACCTAAGTGTCCATCAACAGATGAATAGATAAAGAAAATATGGTACATATACACAACGGAGTACTATTCAGCCACAAAGAGGATGAGATCCTGTCATTTGCAACAACATGGATGGAAGTGGAGGTCATTATGGTGAAATAAGCCAGGAAGAGAAAGACAAACATTGCATGTTCTAAATTTTTTTGTGGCATCTGAAAATCAAAACAATTGAACTAATGGACATAGAGAACAGATGATCACCAGAGGTTGAGAATGGTAGTGGAGGGTTGTGTGGGGAGGTGGGGATGGTCAAAAGGTATAAAAAAATATATAATGATTAAGACCTACTATTTGATAGCACCACAGGGTGACTATAGTCCATAATAACAATCATGTATTCTAAAATAAAGAATGTAGTTGGATTGTTTGTAACTCAAAGGATAAATGCTTGGAGAGATGGACACCCCATTCTCCATGATGTGCTTGGTTCACATTGCATGCCTGTATCAAAACATCTTATGTACCCCAGAAATATATACATATATGTGCCCACAAACATTTAAAGAAATAATTTAAAAAAAAATGTAGAACGGCCAAAATCCAAAACACTGACACCACCAAATGCTGATAAGGATGTGGAGCAACAGGAACTCTCACTCATTGCTGGTGGGAATGCAGAATGATGCAGCCACTTTGGAAGACAGTTTGGCAGTTTCTTCTAAAGCTAATTGTAGTCTTGTCATATAACCCAGCAGTCATGCTTCTAGATATTTATCCAATTGAGTCGAAAATGTTCAAACACAAAAAACTGCAAATTAACGTTTACTTCTAATTGCCCGAGCTTGGAAGCAACCAAAATGTCTTTCAGTAAGTGAACAGATACACAAACTGTGATATGTCCATGCACTGGGACATTCTTCAGTGATAAAAAGAAATGTGCTATTAAGCCATGAAAAGAAGTGGAGGAAATTTTAACACATATAGCTAGAAGCCAATCTGAAAAGGCTGCACACTATGACTTCAAGTATATGAGATTTTGGAAAAAGCAAAACCATGGAGACAGTAAATACATCAGTGGTTTCTAGGGCCTGGGGGTAGTGGGATGAATAGAGCGCAGAGGCTTTTTAGGGCAGTGAAGCTGCTCTGTCTGATTCTGTAATGGTGGATAATACATACATTTGTCCAAATCCATAGAATGTACAGCAACAGGAGCAGACCTAATGCAGATGGTGGACTTTGGGAGGTAATGATGTGTGAACGCGTCATTGGTTGTGTCTGTGAAATGTGCCTGGTGGTTCAGGGCGCTGGCCTTGGAGGGGGCAAATGTGGGTAGGGTTAGGTGGAAACTGTATTTTCTGCTTATTTTTGTATGAACCTAAGACTGCTCTAAAAAATGGAGTCTATTAATTTAAAAAATTCTAAATGCATCCTGTGAGTAGCTTTGTACCTATGAATTTGAAAATCTGACTAAAATGGGCAACTTTCTAGGAAAATACACATGGCAAAGATTGACTCCAAAAGGAAATAGAAACCCTGAATAGATTACAGATCAGTCAGTAACTTGAAGGGGCAGCCTTCGATCTCCTTTCCAAAGACCGCATGCCCAGATGGCCTTATGGCACCTTTTTCCAAACAGGGATCAGACTTTAGGGCATAAAAGAATGCATGAGATTGGGGTCGCTGGCACAGCCAGGGTGGGTTCGAAGCAGTGGCTGCACCTGACCAGCCTCAGGCTATGCTGGGGTCTTGCCTCAGTGGCTTGCTGGGCCTTCATTGGACCATGAAGCTGGGTTTTGCTGCCTTGCAGTTGTCTTTTAATGTCTACGGTCTGGGCAGGGGCTCTGGCACCTCAGAACTGCATAAAGCCAGTGGCGAGGACTTGAACCAAGGCCTGTCTTGGGGGCTGGTCCTCAGGAGCAGCTGCAGGCTGCTACTTGAACTGCCCACATCCAGCAGAGGTGTGTGGGAGGCGAGGCTGAGGCATCCAGGTCATTGAGGGGGGTCGTTGGCTGCTGCTATGATTGTAGGATACGATTACATCATGTCTGCTGGCTGTGGGAGTCCACAGAGTCCGCAGGCCATCTATGTACTGTCTGTAAGTCTGCAGGCCAGCGAGGCAGGCAAGTGCAGGGCAGCCACATTCTTTCCTGGTGGTTTTGAACTGGATTCAGACCTAAGGAAGAAAACGTGGAGAGACCTGACCAACCTCTCCTTCAGATTGTTCTGGTTAATTAAAAACCTAAGACCGAAAAAAAAAAAAAAAAAAACTTAAGACCGGCTGGGCATGGTGGCTCATACCTGTAATCCCAGCACTTTGGGAGGCCGAGGCGGGCAGATCACCTGAGGTTGGGAGTTCAAGATCAGCCTGACCAGCATGGAGAAATCTCATCTCTACTAAAAATACAAAATTAGCCAGGCATGTTGGTGCATGCCTGTAATCCCAGCTACTTGGGAGACGGAGGCAGGAGAACCGCTTGAACCTGGGAGATGCAGGTTGTGGTGAGCCAAGAACATGCCATTGTACTCCAGCCTGGGTGACAAGAGTGAAACTCTTAAAACAAACAAACAAGAAAACCCCTAAGACGTGGCCTTAGAGTTCAGTGGCCCACACTGGGGGTGGATTTTATTTTAAAACAAATTAGAACAATGAGGTAGGGGGTGATGCTTACAGTCAAGAGAATGTGGCATCTGTTTAGATGGAGACAGAGAATCAGCTCCGCAAAGGTCTCCCCAAGCCCAAGGCCAGGAGGGAGCCTGAGAAGGAGGAGCTGAGCTTCCAGGGAGCAATGGAAGCAGGGGACGAGAGGGAGCCAGAGGTTCCCATGGAAGCCCAGATGCAGAGAAACACAGATGGGGGCCTCAGATGTGAGGCTCCCAGAGAGTTTCCAGGAAAAGGGGGGATGTTAGATTAGGACCAGTGACAACCACCCAGAGACCTAATGGGGACTGGGGAGGAAAGGACTCCTCCCTTGGGGGGACGGAGGGGTGCCACACACCCCAAGAGCCACCTTGGAGTCCAGAGACAGATGGGTGAGTCTCGGCTTAGAGATCTCTCATGGGCAACGCCCTGGGTGTGCCACCTGGCTGAAATAGAGAAAGGTTGGAAACAACCTGAAGTCATTCCATAGGAAATTAACACAGTGTCAAGTGTTCCTTCGCGTGGCGGGGTGCTTGCAATGCCCGGTCAAGATGAGTAAGCAGGTTCATAAGGTCATCATGGTGACACCAGTAACACCAGTGAGAAAGCATTGGAGCATGGAAGAGGGTGAAGAGACAGCTGTCCCCCGCCTTGGTCACAGCCGGCCCCCACCCCTCTTCTTCTCAGAGCCGGACTCCCCAAGTGCTCACAGCCGGCCCCCTCCCCATGCTCACAGCTGCCTCCCACCCAGTGCTCACAGCCGGCCCCCCACGCTCAGAGCTGGCCAGGGGGGCTCTAGGACCTCACCGGGACAACCCCAGATACCCTAGCACCAGGGAGGAGGCACTATCAGTGTTCCCTTACAAAGGGAACACCCAGCGCTCAGAGAAACCACAGATGCCTAAAGAGACACAGCCCCCTCCTGGGCACTGGGAGGGGAACTTGGTTGGGGGCAAGTTGTATATTTTTATATTTAAATAATGATATAACTTACATTTACACATAATTATATTAAGTTATACTTTATTTCTTATAATCTGAATGATTCAGATACAGCCAGATGTTAACAGGGGTTAATCCCCGGTTGTATGAGAGTGTTTGTTAAATTATTCATTTTCTTTTCTGTAATTTTCAATTGATTTTTTTTTTTTTTTTAAAAAAAAGACTTGGCCTGGCCCTTAGGAGCCTGAGCCTGTGGCTTGTTGGGGCCGTGGGGTGAGGAGCCAGGTGGGCTATGTTCCCTGCACAGAGGTTGGGGGGATGGCACAGCAGCCTCGGCCACGGTGGCCCGGAGTTGGCATATCCTTCCTGGGGGGAAGCCGCCTGGCGGTGGCATAAGTCCCACTCCGCCCCGTCTGTCTGTCCTTGCTTGGGAAGGAATAGTAGGGCTTGCCACCCTCCCCAGGAGACCCCGCTACCTGGCACCCACACCCTCCGCCATGCTGTCTCTCTTAGCCGTGCCATTTTCTTCAGGGCATGACTGTCACCTACAAGGATCTGTGTTGTTTACTAGTCTAGGGTCCTCTCCCCTCTAGGCCACCAGCTCCACGAAGCAGGACCGTGTCTGTCTTGTCTATTCCTGTCCCAGCCTCTAGAACAGGGCCCATGGCGGGTCCTTCGTGACATTTGAGAGTGGAAGGAATGAGCTCTGGATACATCAGGGAGCTCGGCCCAGAGGGAGGCCAGGCTGACCCAGGTGACCTGAGTTTTGCACCTGGCTTTGTTCCATTGCAGTGACCCTGGGGCATCTTGATGGTCCCCCGCCCTCATCTGTTGAGGCTGAAGGCTCAGGGATACCCCCCAGCTCTTGTCTTGGTGATGAACTGGACGGGAGAGATTTTACCCAGCAGGTGGCATGGTGCCACGGAGGGTGAGTAGCAGGTCATTTCACTCCACAGGCATTTATTGGACACCTACTGCCTTCCAGGCATGGATCTGTGGAGTGACTGATGGCCCCTGGGGTGGCATTATGGTTCCACTGTAGTGGCAGAGGAGGACACTGGAGGTTATCTGCCCATGAATGAGGACGCTGGTGTCAGGGCCCATACCTCTCCACCAGGCCCTCACTGTTGCAGCCAAGTCAGAGGCTGCAGGGTGGAGGCGGCCGGGGCTTCACAGCAGTGAGGGTGGCCCAACCCTGCTCCTCCTGGTGACAAGAAGCGGAAAGGCATCTCCGCTTTCCACACCAGGTCAGAGTCTCTTAGTAAACTTGGTGACCACCATCCATCCTCATGTGCCTGTCACCAGGGAATGCTAACGAGGACAGAGGACCCAGGGACGGCCACTGCTGACCCGGCTATTAAAGATAATTGGCCACCCATAAAGCAGGCAAAAAATGTGTTCGCATTCAGTTTGGCTGGGAAATGTGAATTATTCTCATGTTGCCATAGAAACCAAGGTAAGTTCCTAACATCTTTCAGATAGTTAATTTTGTGAGCCCAGTGATGGTCACTGTGCATTGTTCAGAAAAGCAGGAGGAGAGAGAGAGAGAGAGAACAAGAGGGACAGGGGAAGAGACAGGGAGAAAGAGAAATAGAGGAAGAGAGAGAGTGCGGGAGAAAGAGGAGGAGAGAGAGAGGTGGACAGAGAGTGGGAGACAGAGGAGAGAGAGAGGAGGAGAGAAAAGGCAAGATGGGAGATAGAGGAAGGGAGAGAAAGAGAGAGGGGGGGAGAGAGAGGGAGAGAGGAAGAGACAGAGAGAGAAAGAGAGATGGGGAAGAAGGAGAGAGAGGGGAGAGAGAGAGGGGGGCAGACAGAGGCGGAGGCCGGGGAAGGAGAAAAAGGACGCCATCCCCGCATCTCCGAGCCTGCAGCATGCACCGGCTCCCAGAGGCCTCCTGGGCAGCAGCCTGGGCTAGGTGTGCGGCTTCCGGCTCACGGGACATGCACTCTGTTCCCAAGTGTCCCTGAGGGCCCTGCTCTGCTGTCACTCTGAGGATCCCTGATTCTTCCTCTAAGGCCTAGGGCCCTCCCCAGCCCTGAGAGCTCTGGGTCCTGAGCAGCCACCAGTAACTAGGAGTGAGGGCTAGGTCGGCACCCCCATCCCTGCAGCCACCAGTAACTAGGAGTGAGGGGTCAGGTCGGCACCCCCATCCCTGCAGCCATCAGTAACTAGGAGTGAGGGCCAGGTCGGCACCCCCATCCCTGCAGCCACCAGTAACTAGGGGTGAGGGGTCAGGTCGGCACCCCCATCCCTGCAGCCACCAGTAACTAGGGGTGAGGGGTCAGGTTGGCACCCCCACCCCTGTAGCCACCAGTAACTAGGAGTGAGGGCCAGGTCGGCACCCCCATCCCTGCAGCCACCAGTAACTAGGAGTGAGGGTCAGGTCAACACCCCCATCCCTGCAGCCACCAGTAACTAGGAGTGAGGGGTCAAGTAAACATCCACCCCCTGCAGCCACCAGTAACTAGGAGTGAGGGTTCAGGTCAGCACCCCCAGCCCTGCAGCCACCAGTAACTAGGAGTGAGGGATCAGTTCGGCACCCCCATCCCTGCAGACACCAGTAACTAGGAGTGAGGGGTCAAGTAAACACCCACCCCCTGCAGCCACCAGTAACTAGGAGTGAGGGGTCAGGTCAACACCCACCCCCCTGCAGCCACCAGTAACTAGGAGTGAGGGGTCAGGTCGGCACTACCCCCTGCAGCCACCCATAACTAGGAGTGAGGGGTCAGGTTGGCACCCCTATCCCTGCAGCCACCAGTAACTAGGAGTGAGGGGTCAGGTCAACACCACCCCCTGTAGCCATCGGTAACTAGGAGAGAGGGGTCAGGTCGGTACCCCCCCCTGCAGCCACCAGTAACTAGGAGTGAGGGGTCAGGTTGGCACCCCCACCCCTGTCTCCTCCTCTTCGCTGGTGTGCAGGGGTGGGAGGCCTCCCCCAGCCCCTTTTGAGCCAATGCAGTCCTCTGCTGGGAGCCCCCAGGTCCAACTCCACCTGCCTTGGGCCTGATGGCTGTGCCTGTGTGAGGACAGTGCTGGCCAGGGCAGTAATGCCATGTGACCCAACGACTAATGCAGGAATCCTTGCTTTCCAGTGACTTCCAGGGATGGCAGGGTGGGGCTTCTGGCTTGGGCTGCACCCAGTGGCTGTGGGATGTGGGATCAGGCACTGCTCAGAACCCCAGGAGGTAAGGCTCTGTCCAGGCACAGCTTGCTGGGGCCTGGCACCGTGGGTCGGGGCATCTCGAAGCGTGGCATCACAGGGGGTGTGGCATCCTGGGGGTGGCGTCGCAGGGACAGGGCATCACCTGTCTGTCCCCAGGTTGGGCTCCATTTGCTTCCTGGTCTCTCCTCAGCCTAGTGGAGGCCATTTACTGCTTTTATCCCAGTTTTAAATCATTTACTTAGAAATTGTCTAGCATCCTGCTAATAGTGGTAGGAAGAAGAGAAAAATGATCAACTTTAAAAATCCCAATTTTAAATTGAGCTGGTTGAAATGGCACAATTTCCAAATTACAGGCAGGTTAGAAGATGAAAAACACATCGATCATTGAATTGAGAGAGAGACAGAGATAGAAAGAGACAGAGAAAGAGGATCTGCCTCGGGGACCCTGGGGAGGAGGGACTGTGTCCTGGGCAGGGGCCTGGTGCTGCTGGCCGAGCCCTGAAGGCTGACAAGGGTGAACTGTGCACTTAACATCAAGTCTCACCCAGGCTAATACCTGTAGGTACTTTTTTCCACCATGAAAGTAGTAGAGGCCATTAACGAACTGGAAACGAGAGAGTGGGAGGGAGACAGGGCGAGTTCCCACCAGCCGCTCCAGGGTTCTGCCCCCGACAGGCGCTGTCCAGGGTTCTGCCCCCGACAGCCGCTCCAGAGTTCTGCCCCGACAGGAGCTGTCTCAGCCCCAACCCTCTCGGGTCCTTGGAAAGTGTCCCCTAGTCACCTGAGCTTTTGACCCTGGCTCGGGCCATTCACCACTGCACTAACTGTTTTTGTCTGTTCATCAAGACATCCCCAGCTTAAAGATGGCAGAGTGTCCAAAGACGGACTCAAGGCCACACACCAGTGCAGCTGACCGTCCAAGGGGGAGTCGGGTGTGGGTACGCTGAACCTTGGCAGGGACTTGGGGAGACCTGGGGGGCACTCGGAGCTGGTGCTAGGGGAGCCCTCCCTGGGGGTCCATGCAGAGGGAAGCGACCCCAGGCCTCCAAGCTCTTTCCGCCCCCGGGCTGGGGGCCTTTTCCCTGAGTGCTCACTGTGGCCCCTGGAGCAGAGCTTGAAAACCCTATCTCCTAAAAGATTTCCATTGATTTGCCAAATTAATGTTCTAGCTCTCCATGTCTCGGGAGCTGTAATGAAGTGTCGATGGGAACAAGAGGATGAAACGGATGAATAAAATGTCTTTTATGGTGTCATTACACTTTTATAATAAGATTTACTTGTCAACTTAAAATGTAATAATGTAATAATTTATTTGGTGACCTAATGAAGACCGCAGTTCAAGGTTCTGGGAGTCATAATTGCCCCTGGAAAGGTGAGGGCCTTTCTCTGCACTCCACACCCAGCTGCCCTTCTGTGCTGTCTAGAGCCCTGAGGGAAGGGAGTGTAGAGTTGTTTCCATCTGGCTGGGCCCATCCAAAGGGGTCCATGGTTTAGAGACGGCCGAAGTGCAGGCTAGGGCATAGCTTACCCATGGGTCCTGGGCCAAAGCTTTCTCCTGAAAAAGGGAAGTGCGTTTCACATACTCAGGATCACTCACCCATGCACACCCTGAACCAGCCCAGAGCCGGGCTGTGGGAGTCATCACAACCTGGGCTCATTCCAACCTGGGAGGGCCAGGGTTTTCAGAGAGGATGGGACATTTCAGCTGGGCCTTGAAGAATGAATAGGAGTTTGTTGGATACAAGAGAACATTTTGGAAAGAGAAGAGCATGAACAAAAGTGGAGGGGGCCTGGCTGGAGGTCCAGTGTGGAACTCAGCATGGGGAGCATGGAGATGGGTAAAGAGGAGCAAGAGAAAATTCTGGAAAAATAGAATGGGACCAGCCCTAGATGCCCTGAGGCTGAGGTCCCCTGAGCTTAGGGGTCTGGGAGAAGGAATAGGTGGGCATCCTCAGGGTGAGCTTTGGGGCTTTTTTGCAGGACTCTTGGTGGCTGGGCTGCTGCTTGCTGAGCATGACTGTGCAGGGGTTGGAACTAGGGCCTGGCATTCAGGAGGCAGCTGCAAGAAGCCTGATGGCTTGATCTCAGTGGACTCCGAGGCGGGTGGACTCCGAGGCGGGTGGGCATGGCAGTGCTATCCATCAGGGTGCTCTGTGCTTTCTCCTGCACCCTGGAGCCTGAGCCTGCTGGGGGTCCCTCCCTTCTCTCCCTCCTGGAAGGCCTCAGCCACTCCATGTCCTCAGGGCAGCTCCCTCCTCTGTGCTTCCTCCTGGCCTTCTTGGAGTCCCAGGTCATCCTCTCTCCCAGGGCGGGGGGCCTGGGTTTCCAGGCAGGAGCCAGGGTGCATTGTGGCGATGATGGTCCCCATCTGGTCTACTCCTCCCTGACCCACACCCTTGTGTCATCTCCTCCATCCTAACTCCCGCCCCTCCTCCTCCCAGGACGCTGTCACCCCCCAGCCTATCCTCCTGGTGTGTGCGCCCCTACACTGGGAGCTTGTAGGGGAGATGTTTGGCCATTAGGGCCAGGTTGGGAAAGGGTTCTTCCCACTCCATGACACCCAGTCCTCCTCCACATGAAGCTCCTCGGCCAGGGCTCGAAGGGCTGAAACCAGTGCTGTGAGGTCACAGCTGGTGGTGAGCAGTGTCTCCAGGCTGCTAGGCTCCATTCCAACCCTGCGTGCCCTTCCCCTAGGCTTCAGGACACAGGGTTCCACTTGGACTCCTTCCAGTGACCCTGAAGAAAATGAATTTAGGACAGGAGGCAGCGAGGGAGGGAGAGGAGACTCGGTGTCTGGGCCACCTTGGCTTCAACCTGCTTGGTGTTCCAGGTGGGTCACCCCTCCTGGCATGCTGGTGTCAGCGTGCCTGTGAGCTGACTCACCACTCACCCGACTCGCCTCTCACCTTCTCTTCCGTTAAGACTGAAGATGAACCTTACATCCTGGATAACTGGACACAGGCTGTCTGTGGCTTGGCCCTTAGGGACAGGTGGGGACAAGGTGGGGGGGCATGGCCCGAAGGGACCCCCAGGTGGCCTGGCTCTCCTTTGACGGTTGATGATTGCCTGGACAGGCTGGGCTGCCCTCCCAGTGTCTGGGTGGAGGGAAGGGGGCTCACCAAGGCCTGGGGCTGGGTTGGTCCTGCCAGGTTGCCCCTGCTGTTTCCGTGTCCCTCCGCACCTCTACCAGGAAGCCCTTTCCTTCTCCTCCCCTGGCATTTGGGGTCTTGCGAAGAAGGAAGGAGCCCTCCATTCAGGTGGAAGCTGAGGGTATGCTGAGCCCTGACCTGCATAGCTCCCTACTGTGGGTGTGCAGACATATATATGTAAGCATGTGTGCATGCATGTGCATATATTTGTGTGTACATGTGTATGCATGCATGGGTATATGTGCATGTGTGTACATGCATGTATGTGTGTGCATGGGTATATGTGCATGTGTATATGGAGGTGCATTGACACATGTGTGCATGCATGCATGTGTGCATCATGTGTATGTATGTGTGGATGCCCTCTCTGGGAAAGCAAAGAGTGCAGGCCTGGGATGCAGGCACAGCCTGAGGATCAGCAGCCCAAGACATATCCCAGGCCCATCCCTGTGCACAGCTGCTCAGTGGAGGAGGGCTGCAGCTTCTTGAGGCAAACCCCCCTCCAGTTTCTGGGGCAGCCAGACATAGGGGACTCGGGCGGGAGCAGCCACAGAGGCTGTGGCAGGAGCAGCTTGTCTGGGCATCAGAGCAATGTTCCACCAGGGCTGGAAGTGAACCAGGTCTGTGCCCACCCCAGCTGCCCCTCAGTCCCCACGCACCCTTTGGGTGCTCTTGGTGCCCTTTGCCACACAGATCTGACTAGCGGGACCTGGTGCCCAGGGTGAGGAGTCATCCTTGCTAGCCTGGACAGACCTGCTTGTGCTGGCTGTGAGCAGGGTCGCCTCCCACACAGGCAGTACCTGGCAAAGCTTTGGGCGTTGGAGCCTCTTGGTGGGTCTGCTGCTCGCTGCATGCAGGACCCCGCTCCTGCCTGGGCTGCCCCCACCCTGTGGGTGCCAGGACACAGAGCCCCTCTCTGCGGCTCACTGCTAATGGCTGTTATTTCTCCAACGTGGCTTCGGTGACAGAGTTTTTGCTGACATGCAGGATTTCTGGCAGGGCTGGGCGATGCTCCTGGTGATCCTACCTGAGGTCGTTAATTTCAACAACCCGAGCCGGCTTCATCAGAGAGGAATTTTTGCAATAACATTAACAAACCGTAAATATCTGCTGGCCCCAGAGCAGGCAGCGGCTGTGTCCCACCTTCCCAGCAGGAGGGGCTGGCTGGGCCGAGCACTGTATTTCTTGGCTGTTGGTGCAGTGAGGGGAGGCCCTGTCTTTCCACCGAGGTCCAAGTGCTGCTGAAATGACAGGAATCCAGGCAGCCGCTGCTGAGTGAGGGCCTCACAGCCCTGCTCTTCCGGCCGTCGTTCTGGGATGGTCAGGCTTTAACCTCACAGCTCTGCGTTCCTAGAGCCCCAGGGCTTGGCTCTACTTTGGCAAATTTCTGCTGACGGATGGGAGGTGAGAGCCTCATTCCATGGACTGAGACCCATTGTGGGTCCCTGAGGGCTGCGGGACCCTAAGCCCGGGCCTGAGTTTCCAGGCTGGCCTCCTTCCTGGCGAGAGACAGGCCCCAGCCTTCCTGGTGGGTGGGGCCATCGCCAGTCCCCAGGTAGCTCGTACCTGATGCCTCCCAGCTCCTGGGGCGCCCTTCCTGGTGTGTGAGGCAGGGAGGCTGTGCCCGTGAGGAGGCCGGGGCTGGGAGGGCAGCACAGCATTGCGTGCTCTCACGGATGGCACCGTCTGTCTTCCTCTGGATCTGGGAGTACGGCGGGGTGCCGGGGGGGGGGGTCACGGGCAGTGGGGTGTCCTGTTCTCACACCTCAGGGGCTGGCAGGTGGCGCTAAGTGGAGAGTTAGATGGTCCACCTGGTGGGGGCTGCATGCTCAGGGTGCTGGGGACATGAACAAATGTTCTCTAAATGCCCAGTAATTGGAGTGTGGTGAAATTGTAAATTATGATAACAGACGAAGATGACAGTAAAGAATGATTTCTGCTCTTTCTGGAAGGGCCGCTCACTTCACGGTGCTTTAATGCACATGCGTTCTGGCCTGTTGGAAGTTGGTGATGATGCACATTTGGCTCAGCGAATGATTCCTTTTGGAAAAAAACATGCAATAAATTGGCCCTTATGTGTGGAAGGCAACCTGAGGAACCTTACTCTGGGGGTGTAAGTCGAGGAGCTGTCGAGCTGCCGTGGCACAGCCCGGCCGCCCTCATGCCTTTCGGAAGGTGCGGGGCTGCTCAGCTCATGCCCCTCAGCTCAGGTTCCACGCACAGCCCCTGGGCAAGGAGGGGCTCCAAGGGCTGGCACATGAGTCTTTCAGATGGTGGTGACACGCCAGCCCCTTGTGCCCGTATGGCTTCAGAAGGGCATATGCGTCTTGGCCTTGGCTTGGTGCTCTGAGTCAGGGGACTCCGGGCTCCTCCGGGTGTGTGGACGCCAGTGCTCTGGTCACTCTTGTCAGGGCCCCTCCCATGTCCCCTTTCCCACCTGTCCATGCCCAGGGGCCTCACCTGGGCCCAAACTGGGGTCCCCTCATGGCTGGACCACCGCCCCGCCTTCCTCACCATCTCCCCAGATGGTTTGAATCTACTTACTGTGTGACCTTGGGCAGCAGACTTAACCGCTCCATGCCTCAGTTTCTCCATCCACGGAATGTGAGTTATGCAGAAAGGGCTTCCCACAGCCCCTGGGCATGAAAGCCTGATGCAGCCTGGCTCTTGGTGGTGGTGTGAATGAAGCCTCACGACACGTTCTTCTGCGTAGCTGGGAAAGGCTTGCCTGGCATGTCCTGCCAGCTTTGCCCTTGCACACACAGGAAACTCTCAGTCCTCCCATGCTCATCCCCAGCCACAACCATGCCTTCGCTCTGGCAGCACTAGCCCTCCTGTCCCTGGAGCCCCACACACTCTCTCCGGCCTCAGCGCCTCTGCACCAGCACTTCCCTAGCTTGGAATGTTCTGTCTCCAGACATCAGTGGGTCGGGGGATCCTCCTGGTCATTCAGGCTCTGCTCGGACCACCCTGACCCCCACCTTGAAGTGGTCCTCCCACCATCACTGTGGACGAATCACCCTGATCTTGCCCCCAGCACGTTTTGATCCTGGAAAGTGTTTGATTCTATCCGATCATTGGTGTATCTGCTGAATCTGCACCACCCGCCAGTCCAGTCCCCGGCCCTCACCCTGCTGATGTTGAGCTGTCTAGGTGTCTGTGTCCCCCAGGAGGCAGGAGCCTGGTGGGGGCACAGGAGCCTGCTCAATCCTGACAGCTGCTGGCCCTGCCCTTGGGTGTCATCACAGCCCCACCTGGGGACCTCCATGAGGACACTGCCCAGCTGTCCAGACACTGACACTCATATCTGGAAGTAACCCCTATGCAATTGATTGACCCGTTCACACCCACTATGACCACCTTACTGATGGGCACCCTGTATTCAGTCACTGACGTTTTTATTTCATGAGAACTGTGTGTGCTCAGCCCTGGGCTCAGATTTCTTCTCTAGGTGCTGGCACCCCCGAGGGCAGGGACCCCATGTCTGCACCGTCCACTATTGATCCCCAGTAGCTTGATGTAAACAGCCCTGTCCCCATGAGAGAAATTCGAGGAGCGAAATACAGACCCAGAATATTGGAGGGAAATACTGCAGGTGTGTTTTGACCTGTGGGGCGGTCTCTGCAGTGGGGCAGTTTCTTCTTATCTGGGAGACTGCCAAGAAGCGCGGCAATGTCACAGGCAGCTTTCCTCGGCCTCTGCCCCATCCGTCCTCGGAGAGGAAGTAGATTAACATCTGCGAAGACAGTGCTGCCTGCGCGCGGTGGATCACACACTCAGAGTCGAAGGGTGTGGCGTTCAAGGCTGATCAGCAGCTGGGATGAAACACGTGGATGTGGTCCAGGCATCCCCAGCAGTGACCTGGTCTCCACCCAAGGCCAGAAAATGTGTGGCAGCTCTTCCCTGCTTCAAAGCAGGAAGAATGCAGGGCTTTGGAGAGAGACGTGAAGGGGCCGGCAGGAGGAGGCACAGACAGGCAGTGCTGAGGGGCTGGCTTTGCTGCTTAGCGTGTGAAGGGCTTGGCCTGGCAGATGTGGGACAGCTCTCTGTGCAGTGCAGGTGTTATGGGATCCCTGGGCTGTCACTTTTCCGGCCAGAAACCTCCATGGCCAGTGGCACCTTTACCTCAGAAGACCCGATGGGGCTCAGAGAGGGCAAGAAACCTCTCCAGCTCACACAGCTGGTAAGTAGTGGGGCTGATGTTTGAACCAGGTCTGCCCAATTTCAGAGCACTCATCTGCAGCCAGCACGCGATCCTGCCTGTGCTGTGACTCTGCCTAGCCGTTCCTCCAAACATAGGCCTACTCTCCTGCCCCAGGCGTGGCAGGTAAACCCCTCCGCATCAGGTGTCAGCGACAGCTGCAGACGGGGCACTTCCCCAGCAGCTCTGCGTGCAGGCTGGCCTCCCGAGGAAAAGGTTACCAAGTGTGGGACCAGAAGATTCAGTCATGAGCCCCAGCTGTCAGTCAATGATTACAGAGCCCAAGCTTGCTGGGCCTCAGTTTTACCATCTCTGAGATGGGAAGGATGTGGAGGGCTGAGTCTTCTGGCAGGGTGGCTCTGAATGCCCCCTGCAGTGAGAAGGGTTGTGACTGCCCCGGGACAGAGGGGCTTGCACAGCTGGGAGTCCCCAGTGCCTTATCTCCATCTCCCAACTGCCACTTTCAAAACAGATCAATTCCCCAGACGGATGCGACCCCTGCACAGGAGAAACGCATGACAGCCGGATGAGAAACCGGCAGATGAGAAGTGTCGGGTGTCTTCAGAGCAAAAGGCAAGATCCTGACTGTGGTCAGGAACGTGCGTGGTGGGTGGGGAGAGGGGAGCAGCTCCAGGAGCGGCTCAGGACGCCGCCCGGGCAGCCCCCAGCCCATCGAATTCATTCCATCTATCTCAGCTGGGCCATTTCATCTCGAAAGTCGCAGAGCTGAAGCATTTATCGGCAAAGCAGCTGCTTCTGTTTGTTCTGCGTGATTTAGTGTATTTATCGCCGTGCTTTTGAAACGCCTCTTTGCTCTTATCTCTGAGATTCTTCCCCGGGACCCCCCGTTAAATTAATCAGATTCTGCTCCCCGCCAAGTCCTCCCTCTGCCTGCTGGCACGCCGGGAGTGCATCATTAAATGGCTGTGGTTTTTTTCCTCCTGAAGAGGGAGGTGTTTGTTGAGGGGGACAGGGTCCCTGGGGATGGCTGCTCTGTGGGCCAGTGTGGGCCGCGCAGCGAGCAGGGACAGTTCCTGTGATGAAGCTGGACAGGCCCCCTGTGCGTCATCTCGCCTGTTTATATGGCCTCAGCATTTCCCACTTGTCAGGAGAGTGTGACAGTCGCTCCTCCCACACTCCATCTTTGGCACACTCTGGAGCATGGCGGCTGGGGAGCAGGACAGGGGACAGGGTGACAGAGTGGGCAGAGACCAGGGCAGAGGTGCAGACCCTGGGCCCTCTGGAGGAAGAATCTGGGCCTGGGTGTGTTGGCCTGCCTGAGGACCAAGCCCAGGTTTCCCATGTTTTGGGAATCATGGCCATGCCCCTCCTGGCTATCTTCTTCCTGGCCTGAAGGCCACCAGCCAGGGGTCACACCTGCCAGCCCAAGTGGTGGTCTTCAGCCCCTCCCCCACAGGGCAGTTGCCTTGGTGGGATGAGATCCTTCAGGAGGGGAGGCTCGGAGCCGCGCTGTCCTCCACCCTTTTTAGAAGGGGCCTCCCTGAGCCAGCCTCGCACTGTGGGCCTTGCCAGAGGAGCTCATAGGGGAACGCTGTGTGGACACTTTCATGGAGGGCTGGGGGCTGAGGCCCAGAGAGGCCTCCACACTCTCCAGGGATGCACCTGCCCACGGAGGAGGGCCAGCTCCTGTCATCCAGGGCCTGGGCAGGGCCCCGAGCTGGGGCAAAGCTTACGGGGGCCGTCAGTGTCTGTGGGATGAGTGGGCCTCACTGGGCGGGAACCCAGTGTCGTCAGCCAGCAAAGTTGGACAGCTGCTATGCGAGGCCACGCCGCCTGGGAGGGTTGGTGGGGATGGGTCCTAGGGGGTGGCTGTTTAGGGCTTGCCTCTGTGGTGGGTTGAGGCGCAGGCCCTGAAGTGGGCTGCCAGGGTGTTGTCACATGGCTGTCGGCCCCACCTCTCCAGGAGCCAGCCTTAGTCATCATTTGGCGTCGGGTGGAGGAGTTCTATTGAGTGGGTGCACAAGCAGCCCAGCCCGGCCCACCTGATGGCAGCTCTCAGGTTTAATTCCTGAACCCAAAGGCTGGAGAGTAATTTCCTCAGAGCCCCTGAGCTCCCGCTGTGCCCTGGTGCCCCTCATCCTTGCCCTCTTCTCCCCTGGGCATGACCCAGAGTCCTCCCATCAGTTCCTGTTGCCCACAGCCAAGAAGGCCCGCAGATTCCTCATCCTCCCACAGGAGCCTGCGAGGGGACAGTAAAGCTTTGAGTCTAGCAGGAAGGGGACAGGCTGTGGGAGCCCCATCCTGTGGACACCCATCTTCCCTCAGCTTGGAGTGCTCTGGGCCATTTTCCACACTGCTTTGGGAATTTGGCCAGGGCCTGAGGGCTCTGAGACATCCCACAGAGGCCCAGACCTCGTGGGAGCTGCGCCGCACACCTGCGTCTCTCCAAAACCCCAGACGGTGGCTTGTACCCATTTTGCAGATGAGCTGAATGGGCTCGGGGATGACGTCATTGCCTCAGTTTACTCCATTTGAAGAAGGGAGCGTGGAGGGGGCAAATGAGTTGGGGCACAGGTCCTGGAACAATGCCTCCCCACAGAACCTGCTCTTTTCTTCTTTTCTTTTTTTTTGAGATGGAGTCTCACTCTGTCACCCAGGCTGGAGTGTAATGGTGCGATCTTGGCTCACTGCAACCTCCGCCTCCTGGGTTCAGGCGATTCTCCTGCCTCAGCCTCCCGAGTAGCTGGGATTACAGGTGCCCACCACAACGCCCAGCTAATTTTTATATTTTTAGTAGAGGTGGGGTTTCACCTACTATTCTTTTTAATTGTGAGGATTAATGCATTATGATCGTGGTTATTTTTGCCTTTGCTGTTATTTCCCAGTGATGATGAAGCAATGGTGATCAGGAGCTGACATTTCTGGAGGAGTAGAGGCAGTCTGTCTGCCTTCACAGTGTATACTCGTCTCTGAGCTGTGCACAGCCCCTGTCCTCAAGTATCTTAAGGTTTGGGAGATATGGACCTGTATGTGGACAATTGTGAAGGCACATCCACCCCTAACAGTGTCAGCAAGGTCCAAGTCAGGAGTTCTGGTTCTGCAGGGGCACAGCAGGGAGGGAATAGCCACGCAAAAGTGTAGAGAATGAATGGAAGTAAGCGCAACCTCTCAATGAAGCCCAGTTTTAACTGTTTGAGCTCCTGCAGGGACATCTCCCAGTATTTTCCCAAGACAGCAATGAAAAGACACCCTTTCTACACTGGGACACAGTGCCCTGCTGCTGGAAATGCCAGGACTCAAATATATGCGTGTCCATACTGACTGTCCACACTCAAATATGTGTGTGTCCACTGTGCCTCAGGTCCAGAGCATTAATTTTTTTTTTTGTTTTTTTTGTTTGAGACAGAGCCTCACTCTGTCACCCAGGCTGGAGTGCAATGGTGAGATCTTGGCTCACTGCAACTTCCACCTGTCAGGTTCAAGCAATCTCCTGCCTTCAGCCTCCTGAGTAGCTGGCATTATAGGCACTCACCACCACACCTGGCCAATTTTTGTATTTTTAGCAGAGATGGGGTTTCACCATGTTGGCCAGGCTGGTCTCGAGCTCCAGAACCAGAACTCCTGACCTCGTGTTCCGCCTGCCTGGGCCTCCCAAAGTGCTGGGATTACAGGCGTGAGCCAGCGTGCCCGGCCCTAGAGCATTAATTTAACCCATGCAATTATTTGTGAGTATAGTTTAATGTCTCTCCTTCCCTCCAGGCTCGGGGCACAGGAACACATCTGTTTTTCCTCCCTGTGGTGTACCAAGGTCTGCAGCTCCAGGCCCAGTGCTGCTCCCGCAGGCTGTTGCAGGGCTCAGGTTGCCCACTAGCAGGAGCTCCAGGCCTCTCATTTCCCAACTCTCTCTCTGCCTGGCTCAGATACTTGGGAGGGCCAAATTCCTGAACAGCTATTGGTGCACCGTGCAAACAAGGGGGTGGACTGCAGTGGTCACTCACGGGCTTGTTCGCACCAGCACCCATTTTGCAGGACGTGACACCCCTTGCTGGCACACACTGTTTATGTGGGTCAGCCACATAAACAATGTGATCAGGCCTCGTGGTCCCAGCTGACTGATTGATTCTGCAGTGGGCACGTGATCCAAGCTCTGCCAATTAGAGTCTTTCCAAGGGTGTTGGAACTATAGCTGAGAAAAAGGAATTCAACCTTTCTTTGAGTGCCTATAGGGGTGGATGCAGTGTGCAGACACTGTCCACGGCCACCTCTTGCACTGTGGATCTCAGAAATAGACCTACTCAGAGAGAAGAGGGGCACCCACACAGAGGCCAGATGTGGGATAGAGAGAGAGGCAGCGATGGCCCTTGGCCTCTAAAGCCCTGGCCCAATTGGTCCCTGAGGTCCAACTCTAGCCTTCTCTGTGGGTCCCATAAGACATTTTCACGTCCTTGCAACGGATTCATAGTTTTACCTAACCTGGGTTGAGTTGGGTTTCTGTTTCATGCAACCCAAATAGTCCTAATCTATAAAATATTAAGACACATTTCTATCAACTTCAAGAATTAATCGGCGTCCATAAATTACCACTTGACTATGACAAGACATTTGGCACATTCTTTTTTTTGCAATCATTTGGAATTTTAGCTCCAGAATATGGTTTTTTTCCTTTTACATTATGTCAATTACTTTAAGAACATTATGTCTTGTGTATGTGGAGAATATTTTCTAACAGCTGCATTCATCCTCATTTTCTCAGTAATTATTAATATGTGGACTTAACTCTAATTTTTAATGATCTATTTGCTCATGATTTTTATGCCAGTGCCATTCCTTTCTCATTTTTCTTTCATTATAATGACTTTTACCCCATAATTATTTTTCTCAGAAAGAGCTGTGGATAGTAAGCTGAGTCCTCAAGAACAGGTCAGTTTCATTTTGCCCTCACAATAGCTTTGTCCAGCTATTGAATTCCAGTTTGAGGTCCCTTTGCTCAGAACCTTGTAGTAGTGCACAAATGTTATTTTCTAGCATTTTTGAATTGCAGAGAAGAATGACCAACGTGAGTAGGATTTTTGTTCTTTTTTAAAGGCAACCTATTATTTTTATACTCTGGAGGCTTAAAGGAGTTCTTAATCCATTGAGTCGGAGGTTTCACCAGAATATATATAGCAGTGTGTCATTTTTCTATTACTCCTTAGCAGGACACCCATGATTTAAAGGCTCCCATCTTTTTCTGTTCCAGGGGAGATTTTCTTCTCATAGTTCTTTAATTAATTCTTCCCCCCACCCTCCTTTGGGCCCCCACAGGAATGAGATCATTTATCCTGAGTCTGTAGCCTGTCTCTCACCCTAATGCTTGTAATTCCCATCTCTCTCAATTCTTCTTATGCTCCAAGAGACTTTAATGACTGCCTTCCAGTTCACCAGTTTGAGTTTCAGTCATGTTACTCACAGCGCCTGTTATTTTAGTAATCATGTGTTAAATTTCAAAGATCTCTTTTTTGGTATTTAATCCCCCATTGAAAAAACTGTGGGCAGTTCCGATATTCTGGATGTAATATCCTTTTGAGTCTCTGTGGATGCTAATTAGAAATTTAACATCTTCGTCTGTTTCCTGCATTCATCCTGATTCATCATGGATTAGCTGACCGCCTGGTCATTCTGGAGATGTGATTTAGAGGATTTAACTGCAGCGTGGAAGCACTGGTCCTGTAGGTAAGTGTATTTGTATCCATGTCTGATCAAGTGACCTGCGGTGACCCTGGTAGCTAGTGCCACACTTTTCTCCCTAACCCGGAGGTTGAAAGCTTTTTCCGCAAAGGGCCACAGTATAAATATTTTCAGCTTTGGGGGCGGTATAAGCCCAAGGATGACTACTCAAGTCTGCCATTGTAGCAGAAACAGAGAGGACAGGTGAAGAAGTGGGTCTGGCTGTGTACCTCTGTAACTTTACAGAATTTGGCCGTGGGGTTTGGCCCCTGAGTCACAGTTTGCCAACCTCTGCTCTAGCCTGTGGCTGGAGCCCTTGGGGCCACATGTCCAGCTTTACTGGAGTACCAGTCGTCACTGGCCAAATGCAGTCTGGACCAGATGCCCCCTCTGCTGCGGGCAAGACCAGCACCAGCTCTGTCATTTGTCTTTGTTTCTTACATTCCATGGCAGCTTCCTCCTCCAGCTTCTGTCCACCAATTCTTGGGGTTTGAGGATTGCCCACTGAGAAATCAGTGCCCATTTTTGCAGGGGATCCTTCCAGTGCCTGGGCCGCCTCCTCAGGCTTTTCTGGGCAGCTCACTTTCTGTATCAGTTCATCTCGTCAATGTTATTCATCTCAGATTTTCTCAGCACTTCTAATTCACAAATTCTGCTCTCTCTGTTTTCCGGTACTGTTGATGCTTATGTTCCTAAATCATTTACATGGGATTTGGGGAGGGAACGAGCTCTCCCCAAATTTAGGCCACAATCTTGATCTGGAAGTCTCCTGAAATCCTTAAAAAAGAGCTTTATGGGCTGGGTGTGGTGGCTCACACCTGTAATCCCAGCACTTTGGGAGGCCAAGGCAGGCAGATCACTAGGTCAGGAGATCGAGATCATCCTGGCCAACATGGTGAAACCCCATCTCTACTAAAAATACAAAAATTAGCTGAGTGTGGTGTCAAGTGCCTGTAATCCCAGCTACTGTGGAGGCTGAGGCAGGAGAATTGCTTGAACCTAGGAGGTGGAGGTTGCAGTGCGCTTAGATCACGCCACTGCACTCCAGCCTGGTGACAGAGGGAGAGGCCACCTCTCTCCCTGAGAGATGCATAGATGTATAGATGCATATTTTGTATAGATGCATATTTTGCATATCATCAAATCCACCCTATTAAGTATACATTTCCATGATTTATGTTATTTTGCCAAGTTATGTAACCATCACTGTAAATCAGCTTTAGAATATTTTCATCCCCTCCTGAAATCATTCTTGATAGTTCATCTGTTGTTTATCAAGTCTTTAGATATATAAGGCCCATTTCATGTCTGTGTATGTCAGCTCAAGGATCCACCTGTTGTTTTTGTGCTAGTCCCACAGCGTCTAATTACTGTTGTTTTAAATGTACATCTCAGTAGCTGGGAGGAAAGGGGATTTCTCTTCTTTTCCAAATGTCCTTGTCATTTATCTTCTGCCAGTGCTCTGCAGTATTACTGAAATGTTTGGTTGTTGTTTTTCAATGGGGACTTCAATTGGGATTAGACCAAATATTTGAAATATTTTGAGAGCATTGATGTAGGTATCATGTTCAGACTTTCTATGAATATAACATGTTCTTCTATCCTTAAATATTTTGTCAGTAAAGCTGATAGTTTTGTCTTCACATAAGTACTGAGATATTTATATTGCTGTGTTTTCGAGGTCATGTAGACATTTTACCTGTTGTTATTTTGAGTGGAACCTTTCCTTTTCCCCATTTTAGTCGCTAACTGGTAATTACTGTTACATAGGAGAACTATAGGTTTTAATCTGTAGAACCCAGCCAGATTGCTAAACTGTCATCGTGTTTTTTTGAAAATGTTTACTGACACATAATTATTGTACATACTTACAGAATACATCTGATTTTTGATACACGTATACAATGTGTCATGATTAAATCAGGTATTTGGAATATCCGTCACCCCAAGCATGGATCATTTCTTTGTGTTGAGGACATTTCAAAGCTTCTCTTCTAGCTAGTTTGAAATACACAGAATATGATTGTTGACTATAGTCCCCCGTCTGGGCTATGGAACACTGTTTTTTCAAAAAATTATACTTTAAGCTCTGGGATACACGTGCGGAACGTGCAGGTTTGCTGTATAAGTATACACATGCCATGCCATGGTGGTTTGCTGCACCCAGCAACCTGTGATATATATTAGGTTATTTCTCCTAATGCTCTGCCTCCCCGTCTCCCACCCCCTGACCCACCCTGGTGTGTGATATTCCCCTCCCTGTGTCTCTGTGTTCTCATTATTCAACTCCCACTTATGAGTGGGAATGTGCAGTGTTTGGTTTTCTGTTGTGTCAATTTGCTGAGAATGATGGTTTCCAGCTTCATCCATGTTCCTGCAGAGGACATGGTCTCATTCCTTTTTATGGCTGCGTAGTATTCCTTGGTGTGTATGTGCCACATTTTCTTTATCCAGTCTATCATTGATAGGCATTTTGGTTGGTTCTGAGTTTTGCTATTATGAACAGTGGAAACACTATTTTTTTTTACAAAAGTAATTTATCTGGGGTTTTCTGGGTGTTTATCCTTGTATCCTGGATATTCATCAGACACAAGTCGCCTGTTTTCTGCGAGGGCACGTTCCAAGCCCCGCAGGAGATGTCTGAAGCCTGGGTAGTTCTGGCCCCTGTGTGTGCAGTGCTGTGCTTTCTCTTCTACATCCATTCCTGTGATAGTTGAACTACAATAAGACACAGCAAGAGGTGAGCAACAATCACAATAAGAAAACGCACAGTTCTCACGGTGTGCTGTGCTGACAGTTGTGTGAATGTGCTCTCTTAAAATGGCTTTCTGTGCTATACTTACTGTTTTCTGACCAGTGCAGTATGGGCCACTGAAGCCACGGAGGGTGAAACCACATGTCACGGGGTGGCTGCAGCCATCAGGCCTGTCTGAAGTGTCTGGGCATCTGTCAAAACTTCAGAAAACGGCTGTGAGCCAGGGGCAACCGCCCATCCTTGGCCCACGCCTGTCATGAGTGGGGGTGCCTCTGGTGCACTGTGGCCCAGGGAGGCACAGGCATCACTGAGGGGGGCGTGGGTGTCACTGAGGGGGGCGTGGGTGTCACCGAGGGAGGCCCAGGTGTCACCGAGTGGGGTGCGGGCGTCACCGAGGGGGGCGTGGGCGTCGTCACTGAGTGGGGCGTGGGTGTCACTGAGGGATAGGATTCTCCAACCTCAGCCTCCTGAGTAGCTGGGATTACAGGTGCCCACCCACCACGCCCCACTAATTTTTGTATTTTCAGTAGAGACAGAGATTCACCAGGTTGGCCAGGCTGGTCTCGAACTCCTGACCTCGTGATTCACCTGCCTCGGCCTCCCAAGGTGCTGGGATTACAGGCGTGAGCCCCCGCACCCGGCCCTCAGGCATCCTTCTTGCCCCGCAGCTCTACATACTCTTCTAGGCATGGGGTGTGCGTTTAGCCTGCAGTCTCTGCTTCCCCAGAGTGCTCCCTGCTGTGTCCCGGAGACACAGCCAGGTGCCTGCCAGGCGGTGAGCCTGCCCATTGTCCAGTGAGAAGAGGGGCTTTGCATGTCTGTGAATCAGTGAGACTGGCCTGTGGTTTTCTTTAGTGTCCTGCTGCTAGGTTTTGATTCAAGGTTAAATGCTGTTATAAAACAAATGGGGAGGTTTGTTTTAATGGCCTGGAACTGTTTATCTGGCACTGAAGGGATCTGTTATTTGAAACCATCTGAGCCTGGAACAACTTAGAGGTTTTTAAATTAAATTTTAAAATTTACTTGCATTGTTATTAGTCATTGACATTTTCTAGAATTTTTTTATGATTTATATTTTCCTAGGGAAATGTCTCATTTCGTTGAAAGCTCAAAATATATTAACATAAAAGTGTACATGGTACTTTGGTAATGTAGGCATTTTTGTTTTTTTTTTTTCCTTATTTTTTGAATTACATTTTCCAGAGACTTATCCATTTTTTTTCACACAAAACAAAAACACCAGCCGTTGTCATATTAATTTATTGATACTTTTTTTCTGCTTTTCTAATTCAGTAATCTCTGCTTTTCTTTCCCTTGTTTTCTTCCTTGGTTTTCTGGGGTTTATCTTGTTTTCTAATTTCCATTACATGGATGTACACTAATTCGCCCTCCAGTCCTGAGTGGTGATATT
>CAUYQU010051285.1:0-58919 GCA_963574635.1 Cheracebus regulus | reverse complement strand
GGAGATAGCATGGGGAGAAATGCCAGATATAGGTGAAGGGGAGGAAGGCAACAAATCACACTGCCACGTGTGTACCTATGCAACAATATTGTATGTGCTTCACATGTACCCCAAAACCTAAAATGCAATAAAAAATAAAATAAAAATAAAAAGTGAAAAAAAAAAATTAAACAGAAAATGTGAGCATTGATTTTCCAGGCCTGAGTGCCTTGCAGCCTTTCCCTCCTTCCCCTCTGATTTTTTAATAAGTTTATAGGTTAAGTCATTCTCTCCAAGGAAGCAAGATTTAACCCTTGACAATCCAGGCAATATCTAAACGCTGTAATGGTAAGCAGGCCAAAGAAAGGGGAGTGATTCTTGGCCTCTGACTGCCCCTCAGAAAGTCCTCACTGCCAAGAGAGAGCTTCATCCAGTAGAAGGTTGTGAGTGCCCACTTGTGTGAGTTGGGTGAGAGGACTGAAGGTCTCCAGCGGGCCTCCTCCTTTGACATCCGCGTCCAAGAGCTCCTCCCCCTCAGCCATCCTCCCTCATGCCCATGTGCCCTCTTGGTGGTGTTATTCAATCCCATGGTTTTCAATTTCACTACTGCTGATAAATCCCCAATTTATATTTCCAGTCATCACTCCTCTCATAAGCCCAAGACTGTTCACCCAATGCCTTCCAACCTCTACAATCAGAATTTCACACACATCTCAAAATTCTATTTTAAAATTTAAAGCTTGATTTCCCCCAAATCCACCTCACTTTCTGTCTTTCCCCAGCTTGGAACACGTCCTATGTGATATTCCATTTGGTAAAGAGATCATATCCCCATTATTACCCAGTCCACAAGAATTAATAACTCATTCCTGACTTCTCTGTGCTTTGCATCCTACATCTGCTGCACTGGCAAATCCTGTGGACCCAGCCTCTAAACACAGGGCTCCCCCATCTCTACCTCTGGGCATTACATTACGAATGCCCAGCCTTGATGGGGATCTAAGCCCGTCCCATAGGTATCACCTCTCCAGTCTTGGTGATCAGGAAGCCGAGGCACAGGATAGCTAGGCAGCCTGCTCCAGAGCACACAGGCAGGCTGGCTCAGTGATGGCACAGACATGTGAGAGAGCAAACAAGTGACAGAGTGGACAAGTGACACATTGAACCAATGACAGAGGGAATGCATGGTAGGGAGAGTGTGATAGAGTTAGCACATGATAGTGAATGCATACACGATAGAGTGAATGTGTCATCTTAAACATGTGATACACCGAACACATGAGAGTGAACACACGATAAAGTGTGATAGTGGACATGTGATAGAGTGTGTGACAGAGTGAACACACGATAGGCTGAACGTGTGAGAGTGAACTATGACAGAGCAAATGTGTGACAGTGGACACATGATAGAGCAAACATGGGACAGAGTGAATGTGTGACAGAGTGAACACATGATAGATTGAACATGTGAGAGTGAACACATGATAGAGGAAGAGTGTGAGAATGGATGCATGATAGAGCAAATGTGATAGAAGACATGATACACTGAACACATGAGAGTGAACACATGACAGAGGAAACAGAGTGGATGCATGATAGAGCAAACGTAATAGAGTGAGCATGTGAAAGTGAATATGTGATAGTAGGTGCACAATAGAGTGAACACATGATAGAGTGAATGCATGAGAGCTAACGTGATAGAGTGAAAACGTGATGGAGTGAATGTGTGACAGTGAATATGTGAAAGTGATTGTGATCGAGTGAACATGATAGTGAATGTGTGACAATGAACGTGTGATAGAGGAAATGCATGAGAGTGATTGTGATAGTGAACGTGTGATAGTCAATGAGTGAGATTGAACACATGATAGAGTGAACATGTGATAGAGGGAATGCATGAGAGTGATTGTGATACAGTGAACGTGTGATAGTCAATGAGTGAGACTGAACACATGATAGAGTGAACGTGTGATAGAGGGAATGCATGAGAGTGATTATGACTGAGTGAACATGATAGTGAATGTGTGAGAGTGAACATGTGAGAGAGTGAACGTCTGATAGAGTGAACGTGTGAGACTGAACATGTGATAGAGTGAATGTGATAGAGTGAATGTATGATAGAGTGAATGTGTGATAGAGTGAACGTGTGGTAGAGTGAATGTGATAGAGTGAACATGATAGTGAACGTGTGATAGAGTGAATGTGATAGAGTGAACATGTGAGAGTGAACATGTGATAGAGTGAACGTGTGATAGAGTGAACATGTGAGAGTGAACATGTGACAGAGTGAACGTGTGATAGAGCGAGCACGTGACAGTAGACAGGAAATGGAGTGAACGTGCAGAGGTGAACATGAGCTAGAGTGAACATGTGATCATCAATGTGTGAGTTCATGTGTGACATAACGTGTGGTAGAGTGAACACATGATAGAGTGAACGTCGACAGGGAATGTGTGATAGTGATTGAGAGGGACAAGGTGGAGGAAGAGGAAGACCCTGGAAGGGTGGTCTCATCAGGGCCCATGACCTGCCCAGAAGGGGCTCACCCCCAATGTCCTGGTAAAGGGGTAGGGCCAGGGAGTGTGAGCCTGGCAGCCTCAGGCAGGCAGGGCCTGCAGGGGCTCAGGCAGCCTCTCTCCAGATGTCCACGGTCGAGTCCCCTGCTCAACTGAGTGCGCCTACGGGACACTTGGGGCCCTGGCATGGGAAAGTGCACCCTGGCCACAGGCTCCGGCTCCAAAGAGTGCTCAGGGCAGGGCTCAGGATGGGGTTTGGGACAGTGCGTGAATGGCCTCATCGAAGAAGGAGAAGGATGGCCTTCATCTTATTCCAAATGTGTGTTCTGAATGAGTCTCAGACATAAAAGAGAAGAAAGCGACACCAGTCTTTCTCCCACTTCACATCCTGACCTCCTCCCTGCACACATGTTCTTACTGTTCCTGGGAGTCTGTTCTGGCTCTGCCTGTCGTTTCTCTGCAATCTTTCGCTCTTAGGTCATTTAGGGGCATCAGTGGATTGGAAACCTCAGGAAGGTCAGCAGATTTTTTAAAAAATCTTTCTCCAACCACACCTTTCCTCCTAGTGTGCTGAAAGTTACAAAAGGACACCAGGCAGCCACGGTGGCTATGCAGGCAGATGCATAACACCTCACAGAGTTCCACAGGAGATGGGGACAGACAGCTACAGGCCTTGTGCTCCCCCGCCATGCAGGACCTCCCGCCATCTCTGTCTCCCTGCAGCCCTTTGCCTTTTGGGCTGTTCCCTCACCGGCTCCCCACACCCAGGCTTCCCAGAGCCCACTTCCCAGCTGGTAGATGCAGAGGTGCCGATGATGCAGGCAGAGGGCAGGGGCTGAGGCCATGAGCAGGTGCCCTGGCCCCAGAGGAAGTCAGCGGTGACCTCAGACTCCATGGTGACCAGCAGAAGAGAACAAGGCCAAGGCCACAGACAGCTGGGCTCCAGAGGGGCAGGGCTGTCACAGAAGGATGTGAAGCAGTGACCCGAAGTGGCAGAGGGAGCATGGGTCACCAGGGGAGAGCCAGGCTGGGGCCAGGTTCCCATTGGGATGTGAGCCTAGGAGTGCCCACCACGAGATGAGGGACAGCGGGAACCACCACGGAAGGACGGGAGCTGCCCCAGGGAGCTGACCGAGAGCAGCTTCACCTCAGGACCCTCCTGTGAGGGGAGCACACAGCACCACCACCGCCTTCTTCCCGTGGTGGCAGTTCCTGTCACCTTCAGGCAAATGCTGTCACACTGTAAGTACTACTTCAGTTAAAAATAAATGTAAAAGCCCTGTATAGCCCAACCTAAGGAATCCCAGATGCTCTGTGCTCCAAAGTAGAAAGAAAGACAGAGGAAAGAGATCAGATGTCCCACCGTCACCCAGCCATGCCAGCAGAACAGCGCTTGCCCCAGACTTCAGGCAGCCGCCCTCTGAGTCCAGAGGCCTCCACCCCAGGTCCATTGGATCCAGGTGCCTCATCCCAGTAGATTATTGTATGTGCTGTGGGGGGATGTGGAGCCCCACTGTGCAGGGAGAGCTATAAACCAGATAACCTGACGGAAATTCTGACTCCTGCATCCCCTCAGCATCCACATTACACAAACACACACGACTCATCGGTGAGCACTGGGGCCACACCGACTGCCCGGAGCCCCACGACAGACACATGTAAACATGGAACGTTCTGGTCCTTTGATGAAAGATCAACCTGCGTCGTGGTGGTTTGGACCCTCAGAGGACAACACAGTTCACAGGTGCCATGGATACTACCTTTCAGAACTGTATCTCCATAGTTCCAACGGTATTATCCAGCCCAGAGGAGGAGCTCAAATGTCCAAACAGGATGAGAACTTCACAGCCAAGGACAGTCAGAGGGTCATCATATTTGAAAGAGACACTGTCAGTGCTGGTCACCCACCAAGTCACCACCTCTTAAACCTGTCTGGGCAGCTTGAGAGGCAAAGAGTGTGCCCTCTAAGAGAGGAATAGCAGCATCCCACCGGTCCAGCACTTTCTGTAAAACCCTCGGGTACAGGGCCCACGGTTAGTAGGCCGATCCACAGCATTGACAAAATCATAATGCAATTCATAAAGTCAGACAGGAAAATAAAATCAGAGTCCACAGAGCCCAAGAGGCAGTGAAGAACAGCACCATCCTCCCAAGACAGGGTGAAGCTGTGACCACCTGATGAAAGTCACGCCAGGACACACGGCCATGTCTGCAGAGGCCAGTGGGGCAGAGAAACCTCAGGACCCACTCTTGCTCAAAACCTCCTCAAACCAGGCAAGTGGACGTGTTTTTCTTGAAAAATCAATACAAATTTCATCTCTTTTTGCTCAACCAATGGAGACTTAAGAAAAAGTATGCTAATAAAAGATGCAAAGTTGATGTAGTGACATCTTTAGGTAGCAAGGGAAACTCTCCTGCTTTAAACCACTTTTCCCTTGTAACAGAATTATGTACGGAGAATGGTAAAAATCACAGGGCCTTCCAACAAAAAGGACCTGGAAATCAATCTAGTACAAACCTCTCGTCTTATAGATAGGGAAACAGATCCAGGGAGACCGATTTGCCCATGGCCCCATAAATGACCTGCAGCACGGCTCAAACCCGGCCCCGCGTGCAGCTCACCAGGGGTGAACCCTGTAAGAAGATGGAATTTGTTGTGGGTTGCAGAGCACATGAAGGAAGGGGAAGCAGAGGATGTTTATGTTTCTTCAGAACACTCATAGCTATAATAATCAACGTACACTAAGCACTTCCTAATTATCTCATTGAAGGCCCAGGAACCCCACAAGGGAGGTGCCATCACTCACATCACTGTACAGACGGAGGGATCAGGGCTTGCCACACACTCCGCCATGTGCCCAGGGCCACGCGGATGAAAATGGCCAAGCTCAGTTCAGACCCACCTCCAAGTCTGTCCTCCTGGAGATGAGGCTGTCCGTGACACTGCACACTGGTGCCCAGATAGACTGGACGATCACCAGGGCCTGTAATTATGGATTATTTGCCAGCCTGGGATTCTGAGCCTACACCCAGCCACGGTGGATTCGTGCCCCAGCCCTCCCGAGGTGACCGCACAGGAGAGGCAGGCTCACCACTTCTTACCTCAACACAGCACTGTGTGAAAGGAAAATGAAACAAGGGACCACAACATCACTAAGCCAAAGACAAGCTGGGAACTGCGGGCACACTGCCTCCCATTCCATTGCCAATAAGGTCGCCACGAGATAAGACGCTGCAGCCCTCCCTCACGATTTAACTCTCTAGGAAATTCCTTGGGACAAAGGACAGACAGAACTCAGAGTCATCCCTCTGAGGCTCCCCTGAGGCACATGTATATCTGATGGCTTCCTTGGCCCTATTGTTTATGTAAAAATGCAGATTCATTGGGCCAGACTAGCTGCCTTCAGTGGAAAGCTGATCAAGGACTCAAAAGAACGCAGCCCTGTGTCTCCTACCTACTTCTGACCCGGAATCCCCCCTTCGAGCCATCCCGCCCTACCCAACGGAACCAATCCACATCTTACACATACTGTTTGATGCCTCACGTCTCGCTAAAATGTGTCAAAGCAAGCTGTACCCCAACCACCTCGGCATGTCATCAGGACCTCCTGAGGGTGTGTGACCTCCTGAGGCTGTGTCACAGGCATGCCCTTAACGTTGGCAAAATAAGCTTTCTAAATTGACTGAGACCTGTCTCAGATATTTGGGGTTCTAAAGGGACTGTGCTGGCTGCCTGGGGGTAAGTAGAACAGCAGATGAAGGTTTATTTCCCACAGCTTGAGGAAACCCGGGACCTTCTGTCTGGGGTGGTGTGGGGTCCCCTGTCCGAGGTGGTGTCAGGTCCCCTGTCTGTCAGGGGTGGTGTGGGTTCTCCTGACACCTTGGAGTCCCAGGTTCTTCCCCTTCTCCTCTTCCTATAGGCTCCATCTCCATGGTCACCTCATGGCTGCAAGATGGCTGCCTCACCTCCAGCCTCCTGTCTTAATTCCAGACCAGAAGAGGAAAGCAGAAGCTTCAGGAGGAAGAGATGACCTCCTACGTCTCTTCCTGGGCTGGGGAATGGTGCCTGAAGCTCATGCATGCACAGAGAACAAAATTGGGCTTTACTAGGAAAAGAATGGGCGGAATCAGTGCTGGGGGAGCCACGAGGGCCACATGCCACAGTCAGGCGGCTGTGGCCTTAACCTCACATGTCCCTGGTGCTTTGCTGTGCCTTTGAGAATATCCCAGCAAAGCTGAGAAAAATATGATCAAAGAGTCAGCTTTCCCAGAAGCCTTGTTGAGGGCATGCAGAGTGGCTGTCCTGATGCACCAATGCACCCCCATCCCACAGGTCCTCTCGGGATGGAACACTTCCATCCCCAAGGACTGCCCGCCCCGACGTTGCCTGGAGAAGAGGCCGTGGCTCCACTGCACTCACTCCGCATTTCAGTATCTAGTGGATCGCCTAACAAGGATGGAGGGTGTTAGTGTTTACTGCACCAGTGGATTAATTAGTTACTCCTCAACCAATCTATCAATGACCAGCTAGTCCACCGAGCATTGCATGAATTCACCTGGAAGTTTGACAGAAGAGATAATACCAAAGAGCTTTCACACCCAACAGAGCACAGTGTGCCGAAACCAGCTCTGATGCTACTGGAAAACCCCCTCGATGAAATGCCCTGCGTCTGCACCCTGGCCAGCCCCGGCCCCCCGAGCATCCGGCAGACTCCGGGCTCAGCAGGGCCAACAGCAGATGCTTCCTGGGCTAGGGAGAGGGCAGAAAGAGAAGAGCACCCCTTTCTAAGGAGCTGGTGACTGCAGTGATCTCTAATAGACGCTTCACGGGTGACATGTTTTATGTCACGCCAGGCACCACCTTCAGAGCTTTCCTGGAAACCCGAGGCACCTGGCCTCCTGTGCTCAGGACGAGTGAGGCTGAGGGGTGGACGCTGCAGAGACGCCTGACCCTCATCTGGCCTCATCATCTTTGCTACAGCTCCTCAGCGCCTGTGCCGGCCCCTGCCCTTGGAGCAAGTGCTGGGGTCACTCTGCCTCATGAACTCAGCTTAGTGTGACCACAGTCTCCAGCTTGGGAGGCCACCTTTTTTGCTAATGCTAATGCAGCACTTTCAACGGCTAGGAAGCCTGGGATGCCACGGGAGGATGCCCTGAAGCAGGACCTGCAGTTGGCCAGCGCAGCTGCCTCTCGGGCACAGATGGCGCCCCTCCCCACGTGCCTGGCGCACCCACAAGGACCCACAGCTGTTCGCCTGGAAGCAGCTCTGGACACCCAAGTAGCCATCACTCTTCCAGAGGACGAAACACTCCCGGCCAGACATTCATTTTATCCTGAGACGCATCCAAGATTTCACGCAGACCCTGCCAAATGTCCACGAGGTGTCCTGGAACTCACAGAAAGGAGCTCCTGCCTGCTCCAGCTCGGCAGAATAATAAACTGAAGAGGGTTTCCATGCTGGGGCACAAGTTGGAGGTGAGGCAAGTAATTTTTTTTTTTTTTTTTTTTTTTGAGACTGGGAGTTTCACTGTGTTGCCCAGGCTGGAGTGCAGTGGTGCAATCTCGGCTCACTGCAACCTCCGCCTCCTGGGTTCAGGCAATTCTCCTGCCTCAGCCTCCTGAGTAGCTGGGATTACAGGCAGCCACCACCATGCCCAGCTAATTTTGTCCCTCACAGGCACCTCAGGGACAGCAGTCATGCAGCCTCAGGACTGGGCTCCAAGGGGCAATGGCCAGGCTGTAGCCAGGCAACCCCTGGGGCAGCATTCATCCCCTGGAGCTTCCAGAGTCAACCCCAGTCCCCTTAGCAGACCATAGGCTTGGCTCTGTCAGCCTCCTGCTCCCCACTCCTGGCATCAGCTACGTTAGTCCTAATCCAGGGGAAAGGATGCCACAGTGCCACGTGCCAGCAGGCTTTCCCCGAGAGGAGACTCAGTGCCAAGCGTGGAGCTGTGCAGAGCGTGAAGTTCTATGCAGACATCACCTTTTACAATTTTGACTGAGAGTCCCCACTTTATAGAGCAGTAAGTTTAGTCCTAGGAAGTCTGGATAATAACAAAACATCTGTAGTTAGCTCGATGCCGCTCTCTGGGTACCCACTCACCAGCGCATGTAAATTCCGCTCCGAAGCTTCTAAGGCCGGCACCATTATCATCATTGATTTGCAGATGAGGAAGCTGAAACACAGAGAGGTTAGGTAACTTGTCCAAGGTGACACTGTAAGTGGCAGGTATAGATAGGGCTGGTGGCAGTGTCTGAGCCATTTCCTGCTGCTAACGCAGATCTGCACCCCCATGTGTTAGAAACCAGTCCATGTGCTTTATAATGTATATTAACCCATAGGATTGTCATCCATGTGCTTTATAATGTGTATTAACCCATAGGATTGTCGTCCATGTGCTTTATAATGTATTTTAACTCATAGGATTGTCGCAGCAACCCTGCGAGGTGGGTGCCAGTCAGCCAGGATGGGATGAAAGGAACGCGAGCATCAGAGGGCATGTGGTCAAGGTGACCAGAAGTTCCTGTCTATCCAGACACTGGAATAGTGTAAACGCACGTGAGCTGGTGAATAGGAAAACGCTACCGTGTGTCTGTACAGGGGAGCAGCACTCAACAGTGAAAGAACATTCTTCCGATACATGCAACACAGCAGATGGGTGCTCCGTGAGGTCAGACACATGAATACACAGGGATCCTGCCCACATGACGCTTCGGAAAAGCCAACCCTCAAGGAGGGAATGGAGATCAGCAGAGCCAAGGGTTAGCATGGAGCAGGAGCTGACGGGGAGGGCTCAGGCGAGGCTTTGGGAGAGGGAAAGATTCTACATCGTGATCATGGTAGTGGTTGCGCAACTGTGTATGTCGATCAGAACTCACATCTGTCTACTTCAAAGGTGAATTCTACTCTCTATGAATCATACCTCACTAAACCTGAGTTAAAAAGAGCCCATCTCGCCCTAGGACACCATCGATCTACAAAAGGTGGAGGTCCCAGGCCCAGGACCCGGCGTCACCAAGAGCAGGCCTGGGAAGGTCTCTCTGAGCCGGCCCAGAACCTTACCCCGGGCTCGGGTTTGAGCATTCTGGGCTGCCCCCTGGGGCTCCCAATGCCTTTGTATTTGTTCATCAGTTATCTGTTAACATGTTTTATAGACTCCTGGTCGGCAATAATGCAAACAGTGAGACCTTTTCCCACTTCCAAACTCAAACGCTGCAGTGGATCTGAGCGCGTGTACGGGTCAGCAGCAGACACACGTGGACCTCAGCTGGCCTCCTTGAAGAGGGCAGAGACTGATGGATGCACAGACTTCCCTTCGGATCCTCATTAGCATTCTTACTGCCTCCTCCGTATGGATTAGTGGGGGTTCAGTGGCATGAGAAAATGGCAGAGGGAGAAATATATCCCCATAGGGACCAGCTCCTGTTTAAGGAGGCAAAGTCCATCTCTGTTTCACTTGTTCTGTGCTTTGCATTCAGAATTAACTCTTCCAATCGCACGTCTCAACAGCAGCAGCCATTCACACTCTGCTTCCCACCCAGTTTCAAGGTAGAACCTGCATTTCAGAGAACCCCTGGTGAAGAAATATTACAATTCTTGTGCTCTGCTGCTCTCTCAGAAAGACAAATGGAACTCCTCCCCCAAATACAAGTTTCTGTTCATTTGTCCACATCAGAGATTTGAAAACCAAAACAGACACAAGGAAATGATCACGTGCATCTAGTTAGAGGCGCGGCAGGTAAAGAGAGGCCGGAGTTGCTGACAGACCTGCTCCTCGCAGCCCCAGCTGCCGTGGGCACCCCGCCAGCCTCTGGATCGGGTATCACCGAGTCCCATTGCTGCTACTTTCACGGTGACCGACGGGCCACTCAGGAGGCACCGATTTTATGGCAGGTGCTTTCCTTATATCACATCATTTCATCCTGAGAGGATCCTTAAGTTAGATCACAAGCTCCTCATTTTTACACAGGGGGAAACTGAATTTGGAGGAGATTATAAAACTTAATTCTAAAATACGGATTAATAAATGACAGGCAGAATGTAACTTAATGAAATAACAGCATTTATCTTGCACTGCAGGGTGCCCCATAGTTAATGCTTCACGTGTTATAATATTCAAGCTTCACAACCCCCCAACAAGCTATGATACGTGGCAGAGGTGGCCACCTGTTCACCAAAGCCATGGGCTCCTTATTCTCTGCAGTGGAGCTGCTCCTGGCATGGCTGCCTGTTCACTGAAGCCGTAGGCTACTTACTCTGCAGTGGAGCTGCTCCTGGCATGGCCGCCTGTTCACCAAGGCCGTGGACTCACTCTTCCACATAGTGGAGCTGGTCCTGGTGTGGCCGCCTGTTCACCAAAGCCGTGGACTCACTCTTCCACATAGTGGAGCTGGTCCTGGTGTGGCTGCCTGTTCACCAAAGCCATGGACTCACTCTTCCACATAGCGGAGCTGGTCCTGGTGTGGCCGCCTGTTCACCAAAGCCGTGGACTCACTCTTCCACATAGCGGAGCTGGTCCTGGTGTGGCTGCCTGTTCACCGAAGCTGTGGGCACATTCTTCCACGCAGCAGAGCTGGTCCTGGCATGACTGCCTGTTCACCGAAGACATGGGCTCATGACTCCTCACAGTAGAGCTGGTCCTGGTGTGGCTGCCCAGCATGGACAGCCTTTCCCACCCGCTTTGTTCCCAGAATGGCTGCAGGCCTAAGTTCTGCCAGTGGAAAATGAGAAGTGATGTGTGGAATTTAAGGTGGGGCTTTAAGAAGCAGGCAAGGCCTCTCCACGCTGTCTCTCCAGGCCCCAGAGCACAGCAGAACCACTGAGTGGAAGCCTCTGTCCTCAGCTCCCCACGTGAGAGAACATTCGCCAACCAGAGACACTTGTGTAGACTCCTGGTGAGCAAAAAATGTGTTTATGAAATTCAAGGGCTTTTATAGAGAGCAGCTAATTTTGCATAATGAATCTAACGTAATTTTTCCCATTTAATACTCCAAAAAACTGAAGTTCAAAGACATGAGTTCCATAGGAGTACAGGGCACCCCAGGTCATCCCTAGGTCTGCCCTCTTCCAAGCCCGTGTCCTCTCTGCCCTGAGACCTGCTTGGTGAAGATGAGATCTCTAATTCTTTCCTCCATTCTAGAACCCTAAAGTGAGGGAGGAACCCTCCACCCAGAAGGAGTTGTGCTTTCATTGCACCCCTCCTGGCGGGAACCATGGATGGAATGAAATGACATCGGTGATGGGATAAGGGCACTCCATAAATGGTCCCCACGTGGCAGGAACAGACTCCCCCAGCCCTACAGCCAGCAAAATGAGCAGGTGCCACAAGAACACAAGGCAACCTGGGTTTCCCTGAAGTTCCCCAAACCTGACATCAGCCAGATAGCTAGAACCTGCCTCCCTCTCGAAAGGCTCTTAAATCATCCAAAACAGTATTCATATATTTCTATCTGACCACAGAATTTTGTACCCAGAAAGTCAGTCAAACCAGCAAAATCTGATTATTATCAGCATTGGCTATTGACTAGAGCTCAGACAAGGAGCAGGCCCCAAGCCACAGGCAGCAGTGCTGGGGTCACGGTGAAGTCAGGGTCTAGAATGGCAGCTGGCGTGTCATGGCTCTTGGTAAGTATCTGCTATATGAGTTGTTGTTTGTAACTGAGAAGCTACGTGGTGTTGCCAGTGATTTTTATCACTAAGAGCATTGCAAAACTGTATCCACCATCATAGTCATTTCAGGAAAAAGGATGTGTTCTATTGAAAAAAATAGGGAGGGATAATCTCAAAATATCCCTGAAATGCATGCCTTTGCCTTTATGAGAAACCCACACCTCGCCACATCTTCCCTTCTGCTGCACACTGAAGAGTCATCCAGGGCTGCCCTGGCATATCACTAGTGTCTGCAACACTCTATGGACATAGGAAGAGTCAGATGGGCATCAGCTTGGGTCCTGGTTTTACCTGTCATTTGCCAGTGACACCCTGGGAGCTCTAGTTCCTTCGTCTGCAAAATGGGATCCTCAAAGACACCCACCTGGCCCCTTTCACGGTGGGTTGCGGTGGCGCTGTGGGAGCACAATGCCGGGCACTTGCTGTGGCCTTGGTGTTGGGTCTCAAGCGAAATCTCAGGAGCTAGGAGGGGCTCTCAGCTGCTGAGCGGCAGGGCGGTGGAGGCGGAGCAGGCCTGCTTCACGTGGAGCATTCATTTCCCTGCTGATGCCTTGTCCTCCCTCATCCCCAGACAGTGGCCAGGGCGTTCCTGATCCAGCAGACAATGCCGTAGGTGACACATCGTCTCCTCGTCTGGACACGCAGCAGTGGCGCTCCTTGCCTCCCTCACAGTGAGCCTGGGCATGTGACGTTCTCACCAACAGACCTCACATAGAAGCAGTGTGCCACTTCCAGGCCAAGGCATGGAGACTGCACCCCAGCCCCTCTCTCTTCTCTGGCCACAGACATTCGGAGGCCTCTGATGCTGGCCTCAGGAAGCCTGGATTCCTGCATCACCACCTAGGAGGAGGCCCATCCGGAGGGCCTCTAATCAGTCCGTGACATGTGAGCACAAAAGAGACCTTTGTACTAAGCCACTGAGACAGTATCAATGACTCTGAATAAGACACCTAAGAAAACAAAAGTCAAGTCATCCTCCATCCATCTCACCGGGGTAAAGCCCAGGGGCCACGCATGGCCCAGCCTGCCACTTTTCGGACCTCACCTGTGCCTGCTGGCTCTAACTTCCCTGCAGCAGCCTTGCTTCCTCAACACGCCGGGCACGCTCCACCTCGGGGCCTTTGGACCTGCTGCAGTCCTGTCCTCAGCCATGTGCACGGCTCAGTCATGCACCTTCGAGAAGTCTTCATTCAAATGTCCGCTTCCAGTAAAGCCAGTTGGCCACACTCTTCATCCCCTCTCCTTGTTTGAAATTGTCCTTCGCACTTATCATCTCTAATATATAGTTTACTTACAGATTTTTATCTTACGTCTTCCTCTAATAAAATGTCTCCATGAGGACAAGTGTGAATGTGTGTGTGAGGGAGCGTGTGTGTGTGAGCATGTGAGTGTGCATGTGAGAGTGTGTGAGCATGAGTGTACGTGTGTGTGAGCATGTGTGCATGAGTGTACATGAGTGTGTGTGAGCATATGAGTGTGTGACTGTGTGAGTGTGCATGTGTGTGTGTGCTGTTCACACCTAAATTCTTAGTGCGTAGAACAGTCTCTGGGGCATAAAAGAGGTTCAATAATCATTTAGTGAATAAATAACCTAGGATACATGAACACGTTACAGACAGAGGAGATGGAAAATAGGAAGAAAAGTAGGAAACTCATGTGAAAGACCTTGCTTGAGCTGACCCTGTGACCTGGTGAAGGCCCAGTGGAGCACGTGGCATTCTGGGTGCAGAAGAGACGCCAGGGGGTGACATTCTAGGGAAAAGGGAGTGAGGCTGGCACAAGGTTTCCTCCACAGCCAGTGGGGAACTGTGGTGATGGCTGCCATCAAGGCACAATTCGAGCAACATCAGTTGCCACTGGGCACGTTCCAGGCTCCCTGCATTTGGTCAGCTCCACATATGTGTTACCTTACCTTACAAAACAAGGGTATGAGGACTGAGAAGCCCACCTCCCAGAGGTGTCACTGGGTGAGCGTCTCACAGCTGGACGAGGGCAGGCTGGACTCCAAGAGCCACTGCAGCTCTGGGCCCAGGCCCGGGGTCCGCTAAGCCACACAGTCTGAGGCCTGAGGACTTACAGGGGGTCTGAACGGTGGGTCTGCTGGGCCTCAGGTGCTCCACCCTCCTCATGTGCTCTAGAATCTCCAGGCATAGATTGATGAGGTTACCAGCAATTAGAGGGGAACACCCACATCCACAGTCACCGTCCTGTGGAGTCGTGTTCAGGTCCGTAATTGCTGTGATTGTCAAGTCCTGTTTGGGCTAAGTTGCTACCATACTCTTGTTCCCCCGTTATGATGCCACGTTTCCGAATGCCAGCATCAAATCTGCAGTGTTCACGTTGCCAAAAGGACTAGAGTGGGTTTTTTTCTTTCGTTTTCTTTATTTCTTTTATTTTCTTTTCCTTTAAACACACTGGCTTTGCAGACTTTTGAACTTAGGGAAGAGAAAGCAGGAATAAGGAGAGGGGTCACCACTGCTTTGAGTACCTGCTGTGATTTAAGCATGGAGCCAGCTTCGTGTCAGAACATCTGGCTCTGCAGATCCTGCCACCTGGAAGGGGGCTGCCAAACACATGACGTCATTCCCTGGCTTAACCCAAACCTTCCCAACCAGGGGGTATCCGGGCCCTAAAGTCTCCCTCTAGGCCCTGGGGCTCCTGACATCTCACACCTGTGGGACCTGCTGTGCCTGGTGCTGCCCACAGTGAGGTCCTCACCGAGCTCTACTCCTGGGCATGCAGGAGTGATGCGTGCTGCAGTGGCGTGGCCACAGTCCCACAGCAAGTGCGAGGCCCAGTGAGGTCTAGGTCCATGGTCTCCCCATTCCTGTGGAATTTCTTCCACCAGCCCTCGCCACGTCATCTTGAGGACTTAAACCCAAATGTCACCAGCGCCCCACCACAGAGCCGCCTTTCACTGACAGCCGTTGCACGGTGCAGAACTGTGTTTCTGAGAAATGATGCCAAAGGGGCAATGGAAACTGGTTTTGGAGGCCTGGGAAGCTGCTCCTGAAAGCAGCTCAGATCCCTGACCCTACGGAGATGATGGGCGGTGAGCCCCCCGGCACCTCCACTCAGACGCACAGCCAGCCCCGTCAGTGCTGCCCAGCTCAGGGTGAGGCCCAGGGAGGAAGGCCTGGCCACAGTGTCACTCACAGCCCGGTCCTGGGGTCTCCCCATGTGCCAGGCACCCCTGGCCCTCGCACTGTGCCCTAACATGAGCTCTCCAGCCCCTGTGCCTGGGGCTCCCCCTCTCACTACGTACCCTTCCTGGGCCCCAGAGTGGATGGGCCACACTTCACCAGAGCCACAGGCCACCTGGATGCAGGCCACTCCGCCATCCCACAGTGCTGTGCCACGGCCTCCACAGCCTAGGGGTCTCAGCCCTCCCAGGTCCCAGGCAGTTCCGCCTGCCCCCAGCAGCCCTGCCACCATGGCCACACGAGCCACACACCTGGGCACTGAGCCAGGAGAACACAGGGTCCCCTGGGTTGAGCGCACTACCCAGGGACGCTTTCCCAACACAGGTCAGGGAGGCCCTGCTGGGCTCACTGCACACGGCTCACAGGTGTCTCTGGCTTGGCCTCAGGGTGGCCCAGGTCACTTCCCTGGACCCAGGGTCTGGCTGACTTGAGCCCCTTGTCTGCCCATGCACAGCTGCCAGGCTGCTCACCAGGCACCCCACTGAGTCAGACTGGGGTGCTCGCAGCTATTTAATAAAACACAAAACTTCCTGTTACCACCATCTCCCTACTGTGCAGTAGGACCCCAGCATTTACGAGAGATTTCTGTGTCACAAGGCTGCTGGTTGAAGAAGGGATGGTGAGCTCATGGCAGAGGCACGAAGGAGTGAAGCACCAGGCCTGACACGTAGGAGATGGGTGGGGTTCTGGAGGACCCCAAGAGTCATTGACAATGACTCTTGGTCTAGGCAGACAACAGGCACATTCTGGAGATGGAAGCTGGGTCCCGGAGCAGCCAGAGGTGCAGGTGCAGCCTGGGCGGGAGAGCAGACCCGCACCAAGTGAAGGCCCGGTGCCAGGGACGCCAGGGTGCACACCCCAGCCACGAACCCAGCGAGTGACAAGGGCTGGCGGGCACCAGGGACGCCAGGGTGCACACCACAGCCAAGAACCCAGCGAGTGATAAGGGCTGGCGGGCATGGCCCACAAAGCGGCTGGGTCCTGGGTACAGGCTGGGCGTCCCCATGCTGTCTGTGCCCCTCGCGGTGCTGAGGTGAGCCAGTGAAGCACTGGAGGCAGCCAGGGCCTTTGAGCTCAGGTGCGTTTCCTCAGCTGCAGACAGGGCTGCTGTAAGAGCCAAAGGATCCTTGGAAACCTCACCCCAGGGTCTCCCGCCCCTTTCTCTGGGGAAGCAGGAGGGACAAGAAAGGGTCCTCGTGCCTGGAAGCCGGGCCGGACAGTAGGGGTGGGGGAAGAGCAGAAGCCCTTTTCCCTCCAAACTTGAGTCCTGAATACATATACTGACTTGAGCTCTTTGCAACATGGTGAATAAAGACCCTAGAATGTCCAGTAAAATGTTGCAGCTTTCCGTCAGGAGGGAGCCTGCCAAAGGCTGCTGGCCTCACCTTTGTCGAAAGCCAGACAGGAATGGTGTGACCCCTCCATGGGCTGACCCGCCTGGACGGCCCCTTCACGGATCTAAACAGAAGCCCCAGCGTCCTTGCCCGGCCGGCTCTTCAAGCCTCTCTCCCTGAAAAGGAATTAAAGTCTTCCCTTGACAGGGTATGGAATCGGCTTCTTTCTGTGATATTTTTTTCCTTTTCCAAAAGGAGTTCAAAAGTTGAGAGTTGATTTGTATTCCAAGCACCAGGCGAACTGCTGCAACCCCAGCTCAGTGGGGGATGCAATGGGAGCGTCAGCTGTGCCCTCCAGCCCCGAGCGAGAGCCTGCTCCCCTGGCCAGAAGAGCTTCCTGGGTGTTGCTGCTCTTCTCCCCTCCCCCAACTCCACCCCAGCTTCTGGAATAATCATGTCCCTGCCGTGTGCAACTCCTCTTTGTGATAATAACGGCCATTCCACTTGCAGTGATGGAATTCAGGGGGGATCTCCAAGGAATTCCATTCTGAGGCTGTTCCAGAGAGCAGCAGGCACATCATTTGCATACATTTGTATAAGTTATGCATCAGTATACACTTCTCTTTAACATTGCAACCTAATGAAATCACTCAGACAGGCACACTAAAAACACGATTTACGCTGGTAAGTCTGACCCTTCTCCTGTTAAATCATTTGAATGATCATTTGAATATATTTGCACAAGTGGCACATTAAAGGGCTCTCACCCATGTTTTTCAGAATTAATGAAACAATCTGGCTGCCTTCAAGGAGAGGGTGGAGGAATGTATCCACAGTTCACCTGAAACCATCCAAGGCACAAGCGCCAGGTCCAGCCACAAGACAGCCCAACAGGGACACCCAGCCTCAGTGCCAGGGCGTCCTCAGGCATCAGAAATTCAGCCCACAAATTCTCAAAAACAAAGTAATTTCACTAGCCCTCAGTGTAGAAAAACAGAACTGTCCCTTTGTGAAGAAATGAAGGTGTCAGGAAAGTTAAAGCAGGCAGAACAAGAGGGCGCCAGCTCCACAGCTGTCAGGAGTGCCCGGATAAAGGAGTATTGTAGGCGCCATGCCCACACGGCTGGGTGCACCCAACATGGTCTCCCGCTCAACGCTGCTGACAGCAAGGTTGCTGCGGGAACCCCTCTCCCTGCAAGGGTTAACAAGCACTCAGCGAGATTGGCAGGGATGCCGGAGCTCATTATGCAGGAAGACTTGAAAGCCAGCTCAAAGCAGCCTTCCCTGGGATGATTTAGGTGCAGCTGCAGCAGCCTGGAGGCGAGTGACTTCTCAAGGTCAGGCAGGTCTGGCTCAGTCCAGGATCCCACGGAGCAGACGGCATTTGAAATGTGCTGTGAGGACGGTGATGCTGAGATGAGGTCTTGGCAAAAGAGCCCAGGCCAAAGGTCCTGAAACACACCTTCCTACTTAACATTTTACAAAGTGCACCTTTCACATGCAATGTTTTCACATCTGCTCTTGATGAAAACCTTTAATTAATAGATAAAGAAACTCTTCCAAGACGTGTGTCACTTGCTCCTGGTTGTTCAGATGCCACAGGGCAGCACAAAAGTCGACTTTCTCCCTCTCACCCGGAGTCCCAGAGCCCCAGCTGTTAGTGACGCAGGGTTTCTCTCAGCCCCTTCATAGGACTTGCGACAGGGGTGCCCTCTTTGCGGGGCCCACCTCGCTCAGCTCCTTACGGGAGGAAGCGCATGAGCCAGCAAGTGTGGGATTTGGCTGGCTGCCTTGGGCACTAGCAGGATCATGCTGCAGGCAGGCCCCACAGTGGTGCCCAGATGGGGGTGCCTGTGGTCCCCAAAGCCCCAGATGATGTGTTACGATGCTCTCTTAGCTCAGCTGTCTGTGCACAGTGGCGTGTTGTCAGCTCGATGAGCCTCTTGCCTGGTCATGTGGGGCAGCTGCCCTCTACCAGGGAGGGCAAAGGGCCAGTGTTTCAGACACCTGAAGGATGGTGAAGGCAGAGAGTTTTATTAAGCAATGGAAATGGCTTTCAGTGGAGAGGGGAGTTGGAGAGGGGACGAGACAGACAGGCAGTCTTCCCTGAAGTCTAGTCATCTCTGGCTGGCTTTTCTCAAATTAAGCCATCTGTCCTCCAAAGTCCAGCCATCCCTCTGAAGTAAAGTCGCCTCTCTCTACTGACAGAGTCTAGGATCTTTATAGGCACAGGATTGGGGGTGGAGCAGGCCATAGGTAGGTTTGGAAAAGGCAACATTCAATTGGTAAAAAGGCATTATTCAGAAAGAACCAATCAGGAGAGAGAGGTAACCAATACTGAATGGTGGGGGTGAGAATTTAACGCATGCTCTACCCTGAAAGAAGGTGATGTGAATACATCCATCTTGTTAGAGGCGAGAAGGACCTTATGTATGTGAGAGGCTCTTCTGAAATAATTTAAAATCGGTCCTTTCAAATGAAATCCTGAATGGAATTTGCACGCCACCAGAGTTAGCAGGGAACTCAGCAGGAACTGAATGCAGGTGCCATTCAGAGGTGAAACAAAATCACTGTCTGATGTGGGGGGAAAAGCAGGGGTCAGAGGAGCCGGCCCAGCCCAGGACAGATGCTGTGACAGTCTCTCCATGTGACTGCATGACTTCCCCACTTGCTGGGCCTCATCCATGGGCTGGACCCTGTGTTCAAGGTGTCCAGGCTCCAGTGAACCACGCTCATCCTCAGCACTGACTCAGAGAAGTAGCACTGTTGCAAATAAAATGATATGACCAATTTTTACTATTGGGATGGAAGTGTATTTCCTCTGTATGAACTGAGTTGCAATTCCACTTCCACCCCAAACAGAGATAGAAGGTCTCACTTTGGGCAGCAGGATTCAGGCTTTTTGGCTTACAGGTGGGGTTTTGCCAGGGGCCCGTCCCTGTCTGCCTGGAATTTCTCCGCCTCCTGCCTCTCTCATTAGGACCCCATCCCCTGCCCCAGCCTCCACTCCAGGCAGCTCCTTGGCTAGAAGCTCATCTTCTCCAGAGTGGGAGCTGTGTGCTTTGGACTCAGCATCTGGTGAGAATAATTCCCTCCCTGTGAGCATGACTGAGAAATGGCCCCAAAAAGCGACATCTCCTCAGAACACCTGGCCTCTCAGAAGACCCAGGCCCCCACCTCCACCTCCACATGGAGCCAGCTCTAATCCCAGGGCACAGCAGGCACCTCCGCCTGCCAAGCTCAGAGAGGCTCCAGGGAACCACCACTCAAGAATGGATATAAAAGGACAGCAAGCCAACAGCCTGTGTCTGTGCAGAGTTAGAATGAATCTCGCAGGCCTCTGACCTCCCCAGCCTGGGGCCTGGATGGACAGGTCTCAGACCAGTGTCCTGTTCCTTCTAGAACCATCAGTCTCCCCAGGTCTTCACAGATCAGCCACCTTCTCTGGAATGAGCAGCCTCACTGTCTGACCCTGCATCCTGCCCAGCTCCCACTCAGCTCAGCAAAGGTTTATGGATTCCTGCAATGTGCAAGGCACCATTAGACCCTGGTCCCATGGTGAACTAGGTGATAAGAGGTGCAGGCTGTGGGTGTGCAGCCTTTCAGGGGTCAGCTGGAATTCGTCCTCACTAGGTCTTCTGCCCTGATGGGCAGATGTTTTCCCACAACTCCGGCCGTGAGCATTTCCTTTGGCAAAATTTTCTCATTGCTGCTCTAACACCCAGGCAAGTCTGGTTTCAAGGAAGAACGCAAAATTTTTCCTTTCATTCTCAGCTCACCTGGCAACTGACATTTCATTTCACCTTTGCGAACAGAAAGTGACAACATGGTTCAGGTTAAAATCATTTATTCTTTTTTTCAAACAAAAGATCTGAGTGTAGGGGAGAGGAGGTCAGAGGCTTAGGAGTGCCTTGTCCCTCAGTCTGCACAGAGTCACTGCCCAGAGATGCATGCTTCCTGCCTGTACTCTCGTGCTCGACAGGAGCCAGGCGAGGCTCTGGGGAGTCCCCCGCTGCGGGATGTGCAGCTTTGCAAGTCTGCAGGGCTCTTTACTCCTGCCCCCACCCCAACCAAGAACACGAGCCTATCAGAAGTGGACCCATTATTTCTTGTGCAATTAAGTGCTTGTATTTACCATGTGGAAATGCAACCATCCTGCCAATTTTAACTGCTCCACGGTCGTGACTGGAGTACAGAATCAAAGCACTTTTTGTAAGAGTGGCAAACACTAGGGCATGGTATCAGACAAGGAGCACTGGTTGCAAATAAAATGATAATCACCAATTTTTACTATTAGGGTGGAAGTTTATTTCCTCCCTATAAACTGAGTTGCAATTCCACTTGAGTGAATTCTTTTGATGAGGTCTTTACCAAACATGGTCTGTTTACCTCTCCCTGCAAATGCAGGTTCCGTTCAGAGGTGAGACAAAATCACCATCCGATGTAGGGGAAAGAGCATGGGGTCAGAAGAGCCGGCCCAGCCCAGGCTGGATGCTGTGACCATCTCTCCATGTCACTGCATGACTTCCCCACTTGCTGGGCCTCATCCATGGGCAGAACCCTGTGTTCAAGGTGTCCAGGCTCCAGTGAACCACCCTCATCCTCACCCTGCTTCCCCAGGCAGCTCCCCTGCTAACTCTGGTGGTATGCAACTTCCATGTAGGATTTCCTTTGAAAAGACCGATTTTAAATTATTTCAGAAGAGCCTCTCTCGTACATAAGGTCCTTCTCAGCTCTGACAAGATAGGATGTATTCACACCACCTTTTTTTCAAGTAGAGCATGCATTAAATTTTCACCCCCACCATTCAGTATTGGTTACAAACAAGGAACTCCCAGTGATGAAAGGAAAGAAATTCAAACAAAAGACAGCTCTCTTTCCTTTCCCTCATCCCCCGTGTTTAATCATGGAACATGCACAGGCTGGCTGCAGAATGTCTCTTGCAGAGAGCCTAGCATGCTCCGTTCCAGCCACCCCTGCCCCATAGAGACTTCCCTTCCCACGTAACTTACCCACACCATCCTCTTTATTTCTGCCCTTTCCACCTCTGGGCCAACCCTTATGGCCCCACCAAGGCCATTTTCCTAAAAAGCAGAGAAATGACACTATTGCACTGCTCAGCCTCCAGACGCCTCCCACCCCGCCCTCTGCCTGAGGAGCAGAGAAGCACCTTTGTGTGGAGTCCCAGGCTTCTTCAGGTCTCCTATGTTACCTCCCATGACTGAAACTTCTCTTGGTTACTCAGGTTTTTGTTTTGTTTTGTTTTGCTTTCTTTGTAGTATAATCTAACATCTGGCCTCATGGAAAAAACAATGAATTTATAAGTCCATCGGTCCTGAATTCAAACCCAGTCCCTCTTGCATGTAGCACAGCTGGCCTGTCAGCCACAGGGAAACAGCGCCAAGGCCTCTCCTCATCACAGATCTATACCCAGCATTTAGCTGTGCTTTTCACCGTTCCAAGCGATTTACGGGAACTATTTTATCCCATGCACACAGCAACCATCACAGAGCTATGCAACCAACGCAAACATGACATGCAAATTCAGGGATCTTTCCATAGTTTTAAAACAGAACTGTTCAAACACCTTGTCTTGCTTTGTTTCACTTTAGTTTTATATGTTTTCAGTTCATCAGCTAGGTCTACTCTTAAGTCCTCTCCCTACCTCCTGCCCACCTCCAGAGAGCCACTTCCCGTGCACAGCATCTGTCTTTAAATATGCTTGTGTGCATGAAGAATGTACAGAATGGTTTGCCTACTTACTTTCCTTATTTTATTTTTATTTTTTTTGAGACGGGGTTTTGCTCTTGTTGCCTAGGCTGGAGTGCAATGGTGTGATCTCGGCTCATGGCACCTCCACCTCCTGAGTTCCAGGGTTTCTCCTGCCTCAGCCTCCACAGTAGCTAGGATTACAGGCATGTACCACCACGCTCGGCTAATTTTGTATTTTTAGTAGAGACAAAGTTTCTCCATGTTGGTCAGGCTGGTCTTGAACTCCCGACTTCAGATGATCCACCTGCCTTGGCCTCCCAGAGTGCTAGCATTGCAGGCATGAGCCACCACACCCAGCCTACTTACATTTTTAAATGATTCAGAGTGTTGGGCTAGGCCCTCACTGGCTTCTCAGCAGTGCCTTGCATTTCTACCAGAGGACAGGGGCTGGTCTTGTTTTCTGTTGATGTATTGCCCTATAGTGAGCCTCTACCTAGTTCAGACACCATTCTTCTCAGCCATGCACCCCTGGGGCCTGTGTCTCTGAGCTACACAAACTCTGCTCAATGCAGGATTGAACACTGTGTCTTTGAGTTAATTTATGCCCTAGAGTACGTCAGTCAGTAATTTTCTCTAGGTAGCACCAGACCGTTGTCAAAGGAGAGGCCCATGTTTATTTCTGCCTCATTTCTGTGCATTTGGATTTCTCTTTCCATCCATCCTTAGCCAACAATTGGATTTATTAGGCTTTTCGAACTTAGAGAGTCCAGGGGTATGAAATGAAAGAACAATGTAGTTAAATTGGCATTTCTCGGATTACACATGCATTGAGTATCTCTTCATATTATTTTAAGTGTCCAGATGTATCCTTTTCTGAATTGCCTATTGATTTTATTTACACATTTTTGGGTTTCCTCTTTTTTTTCATTCTTAATTTGAAGATATATCCAGTATATTCTGCATAACAATCTCTTGTCAGTTTCGGGTCTTCTCTTAGTCAATCACTCATCTTTTCACTGCACGGTATCCTCTGCTGAACAGAAAAACAACATTTTTAGTCACCAAATCTATTTCTTTCCACTGTGGGTTGTACTTCTGAGGTGCTGCTTAAAAATTCCTTTCTCACCCCAAAATTATGAAGATGTCCTCCATTCTCTTCAATTATCCTTACAGCTTTGTCTTTCACAGTGAGATCTTCATGCCTCCCAGAGGTTGCCTTTGCTTGGTGTGAGGCAGCACTACAACCATACTTTCTCCATAGACTGAGTGTGTTACCTCAGTGGCAGTTACAAATCCACTCATCTCTCCTCACTGATGTGTGGTGCCCCCACTATCATGTACTGGGCTCCCAAAGATATAAACCTGTCCTTGAAATCTGTTGTCCATTTCTTCTGTCTACAGCTCAGTTCTTTCACTAGGCACACAATCTTCCTTACTGTCCATTTCTAGCCTGTCTTAATATCTGGTAGGCCATCTTTCATTTTCAAAATTGTCTTTTCTTATTCTGGACACTTATCATTTCATAAATTTAGAAATTGCTGCTGTTGTTTTGACACAAGGTCTCACTCTGACACTCAGGCTGGAGTGCAGTGGCATGATCTCAGCTCACTGTAGCCTCAACCTCCTGGGCTCAGGTGATCCTCACACCTCAGCTTCCTGGGGAGCTGGGACTATAGAAGAGAGCCACCACAACCAGCTAATTTATTGTGCGTTTTGTAGAGAAGAGGTTTTGCCATGTTGCCCAGACTGGTCTTGAATTCCTGAGTTCATGCAATCCGCCTGCCCAAACTTCCAAATTGCTGGAATTTTAGGTGTGAGCCACTGCATTCAGCCAGTGGTTTGATTTTAACCAGTAGTGAAATTGCTGGATAATGTGATAGTTTTATTTTTAATTGAGGAAAATTCTCACCGTTCTTCATAATGACTGTACTAATTACATTATCATCAACAGTATACAGAAATTCTCTCCTCTGCACATCTTCACCAACACTTGCTGTTGTTCATCTTTTTCATCATAGCCAGTCTAACAGGTGTGAGGTGATATTTCATTGTGGTTATAATTTCAGTACATTGTGTATGTCCAAAGGAGATAAAATCAGCATATCAAACATATATATACTTTCATGTTTATTGTAGCATTATATACATATATGTATATAATGGTCTATATATATATAATGGTATTTTTTTAAAAAGTTCTATCATTCGTGACAAAATGAATGAATCTGGGAGACATTACACTAAATGAAATAAGCTAGGCCCAAATAGACAAATATCACATAATCTCACTTGCATGTGGAATCTAGCAAAGTCAACGCCATAGAAGTAGAGAGTAGAATGTTGGTTACCAGGTGATGGGAGAGTGTGCAGGAGTTGGTGAGATGTTGGTCAAAGGATACAAAATTTTAATTAGACAGGAAGAATGAGTTCAAGAGATCTTTGTACAACATGGTGACTATAGTTAGTAAAAAGGCATTGTACTTTGAAAATTGCTAAGAGAGTAGATTTTAAATGTTCTCATCACAAAAAAAGATAAGTATGTGAGGGAATGCATATATTAATCAGTTCAATTGAGCCATTTAACAATTCTTTTAAAAAAGTAGTTTGATTCTTAAAATAATTGCACTTTAGCTTTTATTAGAAGAACATACATTGGTAGATTTATTGAGGGAAAATAAATTTCTTCACAATGCCAAGTTGCCTTATCCATGAATTTGGTATATATCTTGGCTTTTTAAACATATAAGTTCATATCCTTTAATAGATTTTTAAAAGTATTTTCATACAACGATTACATATTTAATTAGCTAATTATTTTGCCATTTGTAGCTATTGTTGTAGTACATAATAAGAAAGTTGTGATGACTACATTCTACCATTTAATAACTATACAGGAAGGCCGGGCATGGTGGCTCACGTCCATAACCCCAGCACACTTGAAGCCAGGAGTTTGAGACCACCCTGGCCAACATAGTGAAACTCCATCTTTACTAAAAATACAAAACTTAGCTGAGTTTGGTGATGTGTGCCTGTAATCCCAGCTACTTGGGGGGCTGAGGCATGAGAATCGCTTGAACCTGCAGAGTCTGCAGTGAGCCGAAACTGTACCACTACACTCCAGCCTGGGTGACAAAGAAAGACTCTGTCTCAAAAAAAAACCAAACAATAATAACTATACAGCAGACAGTATCACATTATAGTTAATGACCCAGACTTTGTCTTTGGACTTTCTGAGCTACTTACCTATAGTTGTGCCTCCTTGGGAAAGCTATTTCTCTTCCTGAGCTTTAGTTTCCTGCTCTGTAAACTGGGAACACTAGTAAAACCTGGCATCACTTAACCATAAGAATGCATCCTGAGAAATGCATCATTAGGTGCTTTTGTTACTGCACAATCATAGAGTGCAATTAACAAACCTAGAGGTTCTCGTCTACCTCACACCTGGGCTATGTGGTATAGTCTATTGCTCCTGGACTACAAACCTGTACAACATGTTACTGTATACTATTGGCAATTGCAGCACAATTATAAGAATTTGTGTATTTAACATATCAAGCATAGAAAAGGTACAGTAAATATACAGTATTATAATCTTATGGAACCAACATTGTATGTGCAGTCCATCATTGGCTAAAATATCATTATATGGCACTTGCTGGTATAATAAGTCCCATAAGGCTAATTTGATGATTAAAGAAAATTGTATATATCAAGCATTTAATAGTGCCTGACGTGTGGTCAGTTATCAGCAAGTGTCAACTTTGTTATCCTAGTTAGAGGTCCACAGGGAAATTATTCAATCACTTTGGACTTCAATTTTTTTTTTCATTAAAAAATTTCAGACAGCTGGGCATGGTGGCTCACTCCTGAAATCCCAGCACTTTGGGAGGCCAAGGCAGGCAGACCACGAGGTTAAGAGATTGAGACCATCCTGGGCAACATGGTGAAATGCCGTCTCTACCAAAAATACAAAAATTAGCCGGGCGTGGTGGCACGCGCCTGTGGTCCCAGCTACTCAGGAGGCTGAGGCGGAAGAATCGCTTGAACCCAAGAGGCAGAGGTTGCAGTGAGCCAAGATCAAGCCACTGAACTCCAGCCTGGTGAAAGAGCAAGACTTGGTCTCAAAAGAAAAAAAAAATCAATACCCTTTCCTTGTTTACTTCAAGGCATTTTTGTGATGATGAAATGAGAGAATGGGGCAATGACTTTGTAAACTGTAACATGCTCCAAGCATCTAAGGCACTGTTATGATAGTCATTGATACTTCTCCTCATTTTTCTCTTTCTCCAGGCCCTTTTTGTTCAGCATGCTTTTGTGTACACTTGTCCATTAACTCAGTAAATAACAATCCAAAGAAAAAATGGCAGAGTGCCTACCACGTGCCTTACACTATGTTAAATGGTTCCAAATTCACAAATATCTCCTTTGTATTTGTCTTAACATCCTGCAAGAAGTATTACAGGGAATATTTTCAACAGAATCTTGGATCATCAGAGGACCAAGGCCCCCTCTACTTGATTTTCTGAACAGAATCACTAAGAAAATGAATTATCCAGGAAAATAGATTTTCTTCTGAACAAGAAAGGATACTTTGAAGAATTATGACACCATGGCTAAAAGTTCCCAGGACTGATTTTACACACCTACTGGAGATTAGACATGTTAAGAAAAAAACATGATTCAAAGGAAGAAAAAGGGATATTCAGGAAGTAACCCCAAGGGGGAGAAACATTCTTGGTGTATTCGTTCCCGAGGGCTGCCGTGACACAGGTGCACAAACTAGATGGCATCAAATGGCAGCAATTTACTGCCTCGCAGGTCTGGAGGCTGGAAGCCTGAGATCAAGGCGTCTGCAGGGCTGGCTCCTTCTGAGGGCTGTGCAGGAGAAACTGCTCCATGGTGCCCTCCTGTCTTTGGGACAGACGGTAATTCTCCCTGTTCCTTAGGATGTGGCTTCCTCGCTCCAATCTTCTGCCTCTGTCTTCCCACAGTGTTCTCACCATGTGTCTTTACCTCATCCTTCTTCTCTCTGCAGCTCTATCCAAATTTTCCCTTTGTATGAGGACACCAGTTACTTGGATTACAGACTCACCTTACCCCAGTGTGACTGCAATTCACAAACATTATATCTGCAAGAATTCCTAATATATGCAAGAGCTCTGTTTTCAAATAAGCTCACATTTTGAATTACCAGGGTTTAGAACTTCAACATAAACTTTTTGGGGACACAACTCATCCCACAGCACTCAGGAGGCACCATCCATGAACACTGTCTTCAAGGACCTCCATTGGTACAAATTGTCATAAATTCATCCAAGTTGTTTCTTAAAAGGCATGCTTTCTGGGGATAGTTCTCAGGTTCCCAGTTATTCTGGGAATATCTAAAACAGACAACTTTGTGTAACCATGAAATTCCATTAAAACATTACTGACAGAAAACATTGCATAAAATCCCTTCTCGTTACCTAATGCTTGTTTTTCTCCATCCATTGTGTGAGATGCTTTGCACACATTATTTCATTTTCATCCTCCTGACCATTATGCGATGTGGCTGCCAACATCTCCCTGTTACTGGCAGATCCTGAGGCCCAGGCAGGCTGGTAACTTGCTGAAGGCGACAGGGCTTGTAAGTTGAGGAACTATGTTTCAGACGCAGGTATGCCTGCCTCTGTGGGCTGCACCTTCCCACCTGGCTCCATCAGAATATGATCATCAAGGTTCCTACACCCCTAACCCCTCCTCCCCCTGGCCAACCACAGGCCCTTTGCTTCAAGGCTGCCCCTCCCATGGCCTTAAAACCCCACCCCTGTGTCTGTACCCAGGGAGGAGACAGGAGCCCGCGCACCTGCCTTAGTCAAACCACAACAGCATCCACAAACCTGCCTTCTTGCCACAAGTCATGAAAACCTTTTTGAATCTTGTTGGAGTGAAGTAAACCTAACCTAATTTGCTCTTGTCATCATTTTTTTCTACATCAGAAATCCTCTTCTGTCCCCACTAGGCCCTTAGAGAGCTTTTCTGCCACTATTTCTAGCAACCACAGCCTCTCAGCATCCCAAGCCTGCATCACAGAGGTGTTGGAATTTGAAAGCACCATGTGAGTGAGCAAAGGAAAGATGAGACGAATGTCATCAGCTCCGCCCCTGAAGACCAATTAACTTCACGATGGAGGGAATATATTTTAGGACTGCACAGGGGCCAGGTGACACTGAGGCCCGTCAATTTCCTTCTCCCTTTACACAAAAACTCAAAGTATTGGGTGACTTTATGGATAGCATTTAGAGGTGACATATAGCTTGAGTCATAGTAGGCAGAGAAAATCTACTGATTTTACCAGCAGTTTTTGTTTAAAAAGTTGCCAGAGAATCTAACCCTTCTCAATGCACCCCAACCCCAGAGTCTAGAAAGGCACCCTCTTTTGTGCTACTCTCCTGATGAGCACAGGGATGTAACAGGTCTTTATGAAAAGGGGCATGTAAGAGAAGTAAAAATAAACTCATTCTGAAAGGTGCTTTTAGAAATACTTATGCTAATTATATAGGTTATTTAGGACAGTAATTGTAGAAATAATTTTCACTAATTAAAATTCAAATAAAGTAAAAATTACATAAAGTACATTCTCAGCACAGAAAAATGAGTGAGTCCAAAGCCTGTGGGTGGTGTGATGTGTCTCCTGTAATTGTGGGACAGGTTTTGATTTATGTGCTTAAAATGTGATCATCATGCCAGAGAGGTAAACTGGGAACTGCATTCTTTAGTCTTTGGAATCAAGTGTGCAAGGTGTAAAGTGTCTTTCTTTCATTGCATTTCAATAACCTACTCTATTATTGATAACACACACCTCAACCATGGCTTTTTTCTTTTTTCCACGGCATAGACCTGAGAGAAAGGTAATGGTTTGCACTGCAAAGGTGCCTTACCAAATGGTCCCCACAGAAAGGGAAAAGCCAAGTGTTTCCATTTTTAGGTTTCATTTCAAAGAAGAGTGGAGAGAGGGGATTTTAAAAAGGCAACTCCCTGAGCATAGTATCTAATCTTTGTACTGTAGAGTGATTTACAGTGCATAGAACTGATGACGCATCCAGCATTTCGTTCCGTCCTCACAACCACCTTGAGAACAGGATGATGGGGAAGCCAGGATTCAAACCCAAGTCTTCTGGTGCTAATTCCACATTCCTTCCTCTGCAACTTAGTGCCCGATGTCTACTTTATTTTACCATCTGTCAGAACCCATCTCGAAGGTGCTTTGTCTTCACTCACAGCAAACCCATTCTTTTACAAAACAAAGCAGATCACACACCAGGGCCTGTCAGGGGGTGGGGGGTTGGGGAGGGATAGCATTAGGAGAAATACCTAATGTAGACGACGGGGTGATGGATGCAGCAAACCACTATGACACATGTATACCTATGTAACAAACCTGCTTGTTCTGCACATGTACCCCAGAACTTAAAGTATAATAAATTTTTTTTAAAAAGCAAAGCAGAATGCAATCCAAATGACAGAATTCCACTTTTAAAATGGAATGTATGTTGCCTGTGTGCTGCCAAATACTCAGGCTCTTCTGTCTACCCCCATGAAGCCACGATGTGTGCAACGTGCAGACGAGCAAGGGACTGGAGCTCAGAAAGGAGGCACTCTGGACAAAGCCCCTGACAATGTGGCTCCAAGCAGGCAGGAGCCCCTGTGGAGCTGCCAGGGCCCTGCAGAGCCGGCCACTGGAACCGTTCTCCCTCTGATGCCGATTGCCATCAAGGTTGGTGGAAAATGCTTATCAGAAAGAATGTTCCCCAATCTGATTATAATGGATGCAGTGTCCTGTGTCAAATCACGTCCTCTTTCCTGATTGCGGACAAGAAGAACGTGACTCAATCAGAGCATTTGAGCAGCTCAGTGCTCAGCAGCCTATGGAGGCACAGCATCCCTGGCCCGTGGCCTCCTGCACAGCCTGGCAGAAATGCCACTGCCAGTCCAGAGGCCGATCCCAGCTCTCACCCACAGCAGAAAGAGCTGCAGACTGGTCTAGGAAGAAATTAACAACAACTCCATGGCAAACACTCAGGCTGTCAGAGCAAGCTCATCAAATCCCTGGTTTCTAAAGACCCTGGACTGGCTTCCTCCTGTATGGAGACTAGTCATGTTGACCTGCAGTTTCTAACAAGGCACCCTCTTCTTGAGCCCCTGCTCACCCTAACACATCCCATCCACCTCTCCACCATTGCTCACAAACATTTGTCCTCAATCCATCCTCATTTACTTAAAATCAGGTGTTAGCCAAGTTCTTACACACATTCGATGTCTCCCCACTTCCACATACACAGAATGAGACTCGGAGAAGGGGAAGTCACTTGAGAAGTCAGTCACACAGCTCAGAACCCCAGACTGGCCCAGAAGCCCACCTCCAATGCATGTGCCAGCTTCTCACAGCACCCAGCCCCACTGCTGGGGTCACAGAGTGGCTTCGAGATGAGGTGAACATTGGGAGCAGGTCCCTCGCCCTGAAAGCCCTTTCTTGAGAAACTTGAGTGCCCTCCGTGTTTCACAAAATATTCACCTAGCCCCCAAAATTTCTGGGTGTCATGACAAGTGCTGTACATACAGCAGATTTTTAAAAAGAGGAAGAAAATCTCTGCCTTTATACAACTTACATTCAAGAGAACAGAAATAAGCATAAAAAAATAAAGAAATAGCTAAGATGTGTGAGGTAGAAGAGAAGTGGCATGAATGGGCTGGGGAGTGTGGAGAGAGATGGAGTACAAGAGACGCAGAAAGGCTGGGCAGGGGAGCAGGGACCTGTGGAGACACCTGGAGGGTACCTGGCAGGAAAGAAGAGCCTGGAGAGGGCTCCACAGGAGGGCTGGTGCAGCCAGCAAGGAAGCCCAGGGGCTGGGCAGGGGTATTCCAGGGCCAGACCACGGGTACTGGAGACCATGAGGGGACCTTGGGCAGAGGGAGGGGCAACCATCACTTACCTTCCAGTAGGACCCGTCTGGTATTGGGTAAGGAAAAGGTGTAGAGTCTACAAGGGCAGCGGAAGGAACTTTTGGGAGGCTCTGGCCATAGCCCAGGTGAGAGGTGGCAGTGTCTGGACAGGGTGGTAGAAGCCGTCCAGCTGTGAGTACATCTGGAGGTAGGCACTGTAGGACATCTGGGGCTGGAGCTGGGGTGTGAGGAGCTAAGTCAAGAAGGGCTCTAGGATTTTTGACCCAAGCAACAACAGAAAGGATGGAGCTGCCATGGATGAGAACAGGGAAGACCACGGAGGGCCCCTGACTCTACAGGCCATACACAGTGGCCTCCATCTGCCCTGCAGAAATCCACACATGGTTACAGGGCTTCTATCAAAGGAAGTCGCTCTCTGCCATTTCGATGTACAAAATAGTCACACCCTTTGAAAAGTCCACATTGCTGTTCCATTACAAACACAGAAAAAGTATCTTTTGGCTGAAAAATAACCCATAGTTATTTAACATTTATATGGTGAATTTTTCAAGTGGAATTCACTATGCAATATGAAAACAAAATTTGCATGTTGTATTAGTCCATTCTTTTGTTGCTATAAAGAAATGCCTGGGGCTGGGTAATTTATAAGAAAAAGTTTAACTGGCTCATGATTCTGCAGGCTGTACAGGAAGCTGGTGCCAGCATCTACTCCTGGTGAAGACTCAGAAAACTTCCAGTCCTGGTGGAAGGCAAAGGCAAAGCAGGCGTGCCACCTGGCAAGAGTGGGAGCAGGAGAAAGGAAAGCTAGTTGTCCGACATGTTTACACAGCCAGATCTCTTGTAAACTCACTGCAAGAGGACTCACTCATCACCAAGAGATGGCATTAAACTACTCACGAGAAATCTGCCTCCCTTAGCCAGTCACCTCCCACCAGGTCCCCCTACTTCCGACACTGGAGGCCACATTTCAACATGAGATTCAGAGAGGACAAACGTCCAAACCATACCACATATGGAAGACAAATGTTTGTCAATCATACAATCTCTTCTCGATATAATTAAGAAATAAAACATCCATTTCTACCCATTGTCATAAATTCTACCTCTAATACATACAAACACGATAAAGGTTAAAGGCCAGCAGCCAAGAAGGAGATGTAATTTCCACAAAAGCAAAATGCAGAGTCCTTCGGTAGCTGCGGGAGGGCAATTCAGAGCTAGCCTCACCTTAGTCATCCACGCGCCACTCCCTGCACTCCGGATCCCTGGCCGCACCTCGGTCAGCTCCGCTCTTCTCACCTGGAGCACTGCAATAATCTAAAAGGCAATCTGCCCAGTTTCACCCTCCTTGCCCCTTTCATCAAGACCATAGGATCCTGCCAAGTGTCTTTCCAAAATGCAAATGCAGTCATGCCTCTTCCCGACTCGTTAGCACTCCAGTCATTTTTCGTTGCTAGCAAAATAAAGTCCCGACCACTTAGGTGGAATACGAGTCCCTTGCTGTCTGGCTCCTGCCTTTCATTCACTTCACTTGACCTCCTGTCCTCTGGCAAACGCACGGCTTCAACAAACTGTATGCTTCCTAAACACAGCTGCTCAGCTCACATGTACCTCTGTGTCCTTCACCGTAACTCAGCCGTGCTTGGCATTTGCTTCTGCTCTTCTTCATTAAGCCCTTCCTTATCCTTCAAGACTCATAAGATATAGCTCCTATGAAGCCTCTTAGGACTTAGCCCCCACAGAGTCAGGTGCTCCCTCACCCACGCCGAGGTAGCACTTCACAGGCCTCGGTCACAGGGACCATGCATGGTAATTATCTGTGTCTTTGTCTCTGTCTCATGTCGGAAGCTCCACTTCTCTCAGGCTCCAGGCAAACACACCTGACTGCCATTCAAGTCATATTTGCTTAAAGATAAATGGATGAAATGAAATCGAACCCTGGGACACCCATTCAGTGAAACATCCATGCTTCCTGAGCCCTAAGCTAGAATGTCTATTCTGAAATCTGACAGTAAGACAATAGGTTGACATAAAAGCTATACTTGAAACAACTAAGAAACACGGGTTAGGGGGTTGCTTCAGCACAGCCTTTATCTCTTAGCTCCTTCAAACTAACTCAGCTACACCTGGGGAGGTGGGTTTGTCAGTGAAGGAGCCCATATTATTTTCATTGATTATATTAACAAGTATCTTTGGTTATACATGCAGGTTTCAGGAGAAAACTATCTACAGACACCTGAGCCTCTTTTCCAAAATGCAAAAGTGCTTATAGTCATCATGATTTTAAACATTTCAAAGAATCATTTATTAACTCTGTCATGTATTCATTCTGGCCTTCACAAAGCTTGTCTTGTGAACCACCTGTCAGGCCCTTACCAAGCTTCACGTACATCCATGAAATAAGAACTGTCCCTATACCAGTTATGGCTGGCATGTCAGGTGCCAGTGCAGGGGACAGGTCACATCCACGCCCCTTACCTTGCCACGTGCCCCTACAAGGACATGCTCTCGCAGCAGATAAGATCCTCTCTAACCAACAGGGCTACTATTAATCAAATGAAGTTTCAGCACACTTTAAACACAGCTTAACTAAAATTCAAATATCTGTAGCCAAAATCACAATTAACTTTATTCAGCTTTTATCACATGTTTAGTACTTGTCTCAGTCCATTCCTGCCAGTATAACAAAATATCTAAGACTGGATAATTTACAAAGAACAGAAATGTATTTCTCACAGTTCCACAAGCTGAAAGTCCAAGATGAAGACGCGGGTAGGTCCCGCATCCGGTGAGGGTCGAGTCTCTGCTTCCAAGACCACACGCTGTTGGGGCTTACTCCAGAGGGCAGGAAGGCCGTGTCCTCACGAGGTGGGAGGGAAAGAAGGGCAAAAGGAAGCCAAAGTGGTTTTCCCCAGCCCTTTCGTAAGAACGCTGATCCCTCCCAAAGGCCAAAGGTCGCACCCCTAATACTGCTGCATCCGGGATTAGTTTTCACCAAGAATTTTAGAGACTCGAGCACTGAAAACAGAGCAGCCCTGTTAACACACTGCCATGTTTAATCCTTGCTATGTTCCTGCAATGTAAAGGCTATGGATTGTCTGCACTTTATCTTCTTTCATTTTTATTCACCATGATTTTGTTTCTCTTTTCTCCTTAGCAGGAATTTTTTAAGTGATATTACATGTATAATTGGTATAATATCAGAACCATATGTAAGCTTATTTTTCTTACCCCATTTGCTTTAAACAACTCTCTCTACAGGTTGTATGGACACACACACACACACACACACACACACACACACACACTTTTTGGCTGAACCATTTGAAAAGGAGTTGCATGTATCATGACTCTTACTCCTAAATACTTCAGCATGTATCTACTTAGAACAAGGACATGCTCCTATATAACCAAATGCCCTTATTATACTCAGAAAACATGACATTGACATGGAGATATTATTTAATATTCAGTCCATGTCCTAATTTTCCAATGGGCCCTGTACTGCATTTATTATCCTACCTCTTTAGCCTCCTTTAATCTAAGGTAACTTCACCACCTTTCTCTGCGTTCCTTTCTACTGACACTTTGGAAGCCTGGGCCAGTTGTTTGCAGGATATCGCACTGTTTAAGTTTGGTTGCTTTCTCACAATTCAATTCAGACTAAATACTGTTGGCAAAAACACTATACAAGCAATATCATGTCTTTTCCACACGTCACTTTAGGAAGTGCACAGAAGACTGTTCCATTACTGGTGGTGCAAGTTTCATCACTTAGTTAAGGCGATAACCACCAGATATCTCCACGTTAAAGGTATTATTTTCTGTTTGTTAATAATAAGTGACCTGAGGGGAAATGCACTAAGATCATGTCAATATCCTGTTTCCCAGTCGTCTTTCATCCAAGGATGACTCTGATCTGAGCAAATTGGTACACTGTTCATTGCAAAACTAATGACTACAGGCCATGAGAATAGTAGTAGGATACAGTGTTCCAGTAGTTGCGCCCATTCATTGAGAGGCCACCCTGTGCCACTGCAGGCTGGGTGGCATAGATGTATTCTCTCTGAATCTTGCACAGTCCTTTGAGTTAAGCACTCTTATTAGCTCCACATCACGGCTACAGAGGCCTAAGCTGAATGAATCTATATGGTTTGCTCTAGGCCACTGCTTGGTCCCTGTGTGGCTGAGAAGGAATGCCTGAGCCTGGGTAATTCATAAAGAAAAGAGTTTATTGAGCCCGTGGTTCTGCAGGCTGTACAGGAAGCCTGACACTGGCACCTGCTTGGTGAGGGCTTTCGTGCTGTGTCAAAACATGGTTGAGAAGGTCAAATGGGTGGTAGAAAGGTGCTGGAAAGGACCAAATCTGAGGGGTGTCTGGGCTTTATCATCACAACCCACTCCTGGGAACTAATCCCTCCTCCCGAGAACCAATTCAGTGTTGAGACAGCAAGAACTCACTCTCTACTGGTAGAACAATGGCACAAAGCTGTTCATGAGGGATCCGCCCCCATAACCCAAACACCTCCCACCAGGCCCATCTCCGGACACTGGGGTCCCATTCCAGCAAGAGATTTAGTGGGAACAAACACATCTTAGCCAAGCACGACAGTCGCTCAGCTAATGCCATGGTTAAACCTGGATTTGAGTTCAGTAGCAGCTCCACGTGGAAGTTATTTACAAACCGTTTAACTTCTCCAAGTTTCCAGGTTCCAGGTCCAGCTCCAGAATGGGATCGAACGTTCTCCACAGCTGCAGTTCCGACTAAAATGACACTCTCATGTGGACCTGGAGGGGAGAAACAGAAAGAATGATGGCCTGAGACCTCATCAGGAAGAATCCCACCGATATCGCTCAGGGCGACAGCAGAGGTGTGGACCAGGCGAGCTCCAGATTGAGGTAGCACAAAGGATCCATTCACAGAGCAGGAGGAGCTGTGAAAACATTCCAGGGAAGACAAAGAATGGAAGAATCACGTGGAGGTGACGCGCCCCACGGTCACCAGTTCTGCCTTCACATCCCCCTCAGAGGCTATTCATCCCTGACCCGAAAAAGCAAAACAAGCATGGCCAGGCCTTTTATACGGGTCTGAAAGATGCGTATGGGGCGGGTCGGGGGGGGGGGCACGTAATCACCATGGAAACCCACCGCAGCTTCCGTTCTTGGAAAGGCAGACTTCCGTCTCTAGGATAGCAACAAGGAGAAAGACGCTGGACGAGGCAGAGAAACTTAAAAACAAAAACAAGCAAGCAGAGGGCTCTGCAGACATCCCTGCCCTGCAGTGCAGTGGGTCTGCTGCATGCACCTGGGGCACACTTCAAAGTCTCCAATCGGTGGTCTCAGAAAACTCAAAACATGTGGCACCCACAGACCTTGGAGCCATGATCTGGAATCAAGAGGGAGTGCATAAAACATATAAAACAACAGTCTCGAATTAAAGACTGCAGAATGGGGTAGGCTGAAATCGTCAGAAAACTAAGTCAATGAATTAAAACAATGAAAATAAACCTAAGATCTAAATTCTGAGGTGAAATCTAACAGAAAGCAAATCTCAGAGCTCCAATTTAGGAATTCCAGAAGTAAAAAGAACTTGCAAAATTCAAAGCCTTGGCCAGGCACAGTAGCTCACAACTGTAATCCCAGCACTTTGGTGGGGGGAGGGGTGTTGAGGTGGTCAGACAACTTGAGGCCAGGAGTTCAAGACCAGCCTGGCCAACATGGTGAAACCTTGTCTCTACTAAAAATACAAAAATTAGCTGGGTGTGGTGGTATACACCTGTAGTCCCAGCTATCTGGGAGGCTATATATAGCATGAGAATCACTTGAACCTGGGAGGTGGAGGCTGCACTGAGCCAAGATTGTACCACTGCACTCCAGCCTGGGCAACAGAGTGAGACTCTGACTCAAAAAAAAAAGGGAAAGTTAAATATATCTTGGAACTAAAGAGAAATCCAAAGCTTAAGATCAAGAAAAGTTGTTAAATTTTATGCAAAACTATTAAAAATTATATATAGATACATACACATATATATGTAACTTCAGATTTTAAAAAACTACCAGGAAAATAACATTACATACAAATGAAAAGAATCAGATTAGTATTAAATACAGCATAGTACTTGAAAAATATTTTAAACTTTCAAGGAATGTTATCTAAAATAGCTAAACTCAAGACTGACAAAAAGACTTTACTAGAAAAGAAAAAAATATGTAGGAATTGCATACCTTTCTTGAAAAAGTATTTGCAAACAATCAACACAGAATACGATTTAACACTGCAAGAATAGAATGGAGAAGGTTTAAAATAAATGAGAATAAACCTCTAACAAGTAAATCACAAAAATTTAGCCTAATTTTTAAAGGCTAATAGTAGTAATACAATCATTAATAATATACTGATCAATAGCAATATTAATACTCTGGATGTGAAATAATTGCATTTCTGACTGAGCATTTACTAGAAAGAAAAGTGTGGTAAATGTCTCATCTTACTTGAGAAATGGGCACAAAGTCATTCTTAATGTAGATGCACACTTAGAAAATGAAAGGTAATCTCTCTAAGATAAATAGAATAAAGATTTTTACAATATGACAGAAGGTACAATTCACAAAGAAGATATGTGTTATCATAGAGGTTACAGTGTCTCCCTCAATGCCACAAAACTGAAAAGAATTTTTGAATAAGCAAAAAAAAAGAAAATTTGCCAACAAAAAAAAAAATCTAAAGAACTCCCGAGTTAAAGAAATAAAGCAAATTGTGAAGCCCAAAAGAGCCTGTCCTTCAAGATGGCTCCTGAGTGGCTCAATGGGCCTAAACTCAAAGGACAGTCCAGGTCCATCTGCTGACAAAGTCACATGGGAGGTCACACAGGTCCTCTGCATAGCTGCCTCAACTCAGGGGCTTCTATACCCATCTCTGTTCACATGGCCTGAAGCAGCCAGTGTACTGTGACCTGTATTAACCAATCAGAACTCAGCAAATTTGCACCCCTCATTTGCATAAGGAGGTGGGAACCTGGGCAGAAACTTTCTCTATGAAAGACAAACCCTCCTTGTTCTCTGTAACACACTTTGTTTTGTGCCAAAGGCTATGTCTCCTCAGTTTGCAGACTGGTTACTGGAATAAAGCCTCTTTCGATTTTCTGAAAATCTTTTTCAGTGGATTTATTGGCAAAACTGCCACTACATACTACTTAGAAATTAACAATGAGGAAACTACACACAGAATTATGGAATGCAACAAAATCTGTAGTGATAAGAAATGTATAGCCTTAAATACTTATTATTCAAAATCAAAATAAAAATGCAATGCAAAACAATAATAATGTTTTCATCCTAACGTGAGCCAAAATTATTTTGATAATAATTAAGTTGGGGAGAGTGTAAGAAAAATAGTATGTCACACTAGTGGAAACAGCTATCACAAAAACTTAAAGACGAGCTGTACTGAAAGCTGAATTTGCTCATGAGCCTATAGGTGTGTATAGCAGAAGGAAACTTCTTCCAATAACTTTCCGTTGTTTGCTTAAATGCCCTTTTCTGCATATAACTCTTAGATTAAGTGAAAGAAGAATCTTAATGATGAACTCTAAAGATTGGAACCAGTAAGTTTACAATTCCCTTGCAGAAGAGAGTGAAAAACCTGTTGAATAAGACCTTTCAAAAGAGAAATACGTCAATAAGTATCCAAGTCTTTAAGTTGTAAGTTTCTTTTTGAACAAGCCATTCTACATATAAGAATTTACCCTAAAAATTATTTATGAAAGGAAAAATCAGGCGTGTGTGGTGGAGCTTCATGCCTCCCCAGAGGACCCATGTTAAAAAAAAAAAATGGTGCTGTTAACATGATTCGAGGGTGGGGTTTTCTGCTTTCTGAGTTCAAAATGTGCAGCAGAGAACATGAAGACCCTTATTCTGCATCCTTCTATACCGGCCAGAACCACTCCCTGGGCCCCTGGCCAGCGGTCTCTGATCAGGAAGGAAAGCTGCCCAATTGTTGTACTGAAAGTGCAAAAAGTGTAAAAAATGTTCCCTGAAAGTGTAAAAAGATTTATCTCCAACTTTTTTTTTAAATCACAGCATTGTTTATAGTAGACAAATATTGGAAATATACTAAATAAAAGCCATAGGAGGAAAGGTATTGAAAAATAAAAATTGTCAGACACCTAACTCACTGAACAGAAACCCTCTTTGCCAGGAGGACCCCAGAGTAATCTTGGAAACTGAGTTTCTGTCCATGAGGGAAGGGGAGGTCGGACAGGCATGGTTCTACTCTTTCACTTGCTAATCGTGATTAGGCTTACTCCCTAAGGATGAGCAGAAACCAGCCCTTTCAAAAGAATCCACCGCTGACATCAACCAACTGCCAGATGCTGCCTCTCCCTTTTGCAATTTCAGTACAATTGAGCAGCTCTCCTTCCTGATCAGAGTCCACTGGCCAGCGGGCAGAGTAAGGGTCTTCATGTCTTCTGCTGCACCTTTTGAACTCAGCAGAAAACTCCACCCTTGAATCATGCTAACAGCACCTTTTTTTTTTTTTAACATGAGTCCTCTGGGGAGGCATGAAGTTCAATGCCTGATTTTTCCTTCATAAATATTCATAACTCCTCCTATAGCTTATTGAATATCTATATTCAGCCACCCCACTCAGCAAAAATTCCCATTCCCTTTGCCCCTGCCTCCTAGAGTCTGTTTCCAGCTTCTGACTGGAGGCTACACTTCCTAGCCAGTCTGAATGGCTGCTCGGCAGTCTGCAGCCCTTTAGGAGAAATGAAGCTCTCCTTTCGAAATTTATGAACCTCATTGCTCTTCAGCTGACACGGTAATCTGGTACCTCAATGTGAAGGCACACTATTTCATCGTAGAAAAGAATATAGGAGAAAAATAGAGACTAGTCTTTATGTTGAATGTATACAACTGTTTATATGTAGACAAGTGAGAAAGGCAGGTTATAAACAGTAGATATGGGATGAACCACTTCAGTCATAAACAAACGAACGCACACAGACACACATCCCACAGAATAATCACCATGAACTGATTTCCTCGAAACACCTGTCTCTACTCTACGGAGGGAGTATTTTAGTTTTATTGTGGGGCTCCTTGCTTCTAATTTTCTACACTGCATGCTAGTAATTTGCAGGCCTACTGATAAATATTATTAAACACAAATAGAACAACTCAAGCTAATTTGATGACTAGTAATGAATCAAGTCAGTAGTTATTGTTCATTCTTTCCTAGTTCACTTCGCATGAGCCCCTTAGAAAATGCCAACGAGAGAAAACACAAGTGGCATAGAATGTGCGTGTCAAATTGCTCCTTTTGTGAATAAGTGAATCTCAGGGAAGGCAAGTGACTTGACCAGGCTCACACAGAGTGTTACAACAGAAACTGGGCAGAGTCTCCACTTCCCGATTTAACTCAATGCTTGGAAACGGCCCTGCCACAGAGGACAGGTGTTTTCTTCTGCATAAATGCAAAGTGGGAGGGAAGAACTTGGAAACACTAAACTGATAACCTTTCTGGTCCGCGCACCTATCAGTGATATATAAAATAATGGGAGGATGCTCTTAAATTGTCTTTAACATTGATACAAATGCTAAACACAGAGAAACAGCAGGACCTCCAGGCAGCATCTTTTGTTTCTGATAAGCATGAGTGCTGAGTGCTGAGTGCTGTCAAAATGCAGAGCTGCAACTCACAGAGGAGCAGGCTGCCAAAGCATTGAGTTCGGTTCTGCTTTTAAGTCTGACTTGGTTGAAGACGGCAATTTACCCTCCAGGATGGGTTCAGTGTTTAAAATACTTGGCACGTGAAGGCAGGGTCTCGGCCCTCCCGGAAGCCGCAATGCACCCCCAGCCACAGCAGGACTGCCTTCGCTGCTTCCTGCACACTTCCCATTTGCTGAGTTTTGAAAGTCATTCTGAAAAGAGGCGCCTTGAAAGAGAAAAAGAAAGCACATTTCATGGTACAGTCTTTGTGGGCAGCTCTCAGCCGGATGCGTCTCCATGGTGACCAAGGTCTGCTCCTGGATGTGGAAGAGGCAGTCGCCACCCTCTAGGTTAGAGGAGACACAAGTTGACAAATATTAACAGGAAGGACAAAGACTTTATACAACTTTGTGTGGGTGTTCTTATTTAAAGTCTCAGCCAGGGTCTGCTCATGCCTCACAGAACAGAATGTGACTTAACCCAGCAAACATCAGTTCTTCAGGTAAGACATCACAGGCCGTCCTCAGGTGGCCAGCAAGGTTCTCAGAAGATCAAGGCCATGGAAGTGCCTCACCGAGAGCTGTCAGTGGTGGGGAGATCAAAGGCCTCCATTCATTCAGTATTTATTCAGCAAATATACAGAATCGAGAAGCAAGCTGAGCACTGAGTTCCGTGAGCCAGGGAGTTGTCCAAACAGGTAGCCAGGATCAAAAGGAGGTGAGAAGCAGGTATCTGCACACAGCGCCAACGGCCAAGGAGGGGAAGGAGGACCTGTGAGTCCTGCTGCTCAGGCTGGAATCCCAGGCTCTCCCGCGGGTGTGGAGCAAGCCTGGAAGGCATGAGGGGAGGCTGGGCCAGAGACACCTCCCGACAAGGCACTCCTCCCCACATGCTCTTTCAAGAGTAAAGTGACCAGAACTGCACGCCAGCCTAGGAGGAGGAGTGTCAAGGGTGATTTCAGGGGAATCAAAGCCTCACTCTGACTCCAGGAAAGACACAGACCTGCCCAGAAAACATCCAAAATGCATGTCTGCACAAAGGCAGAGAAGCATAAGAGGAGGAAGACTTGACGGCCTTCACCCAAGGAGCACGGCTTCTGGTGCCGCTGGTCCGCTGGAAGCCATCCACACCAGCTGGATGCAACTGTCCTCATCCTTTTCTTCAAGCCTCTAACGGGCATATTGCCTGGTCCTGCACTGACCCCACTGTGTACGAGAGCTCTTAGCTTCAGCTGTGTGGATGGCCTCCCTGGCTCACAGGAATTCCTTCCTGGCTTCCTGTCCCCCTCTCGCCTTCTCTTCCCACCTGTCCTTTTGTGCTATATGCTTCATTTATTTCAACTTACCAGTCCTGCAAAAACACTTCGGCTTTGAATATGCTGCTCCCTTTGCCTTAAACATCAGCCCCAGTCCCCCTCCGTCCTCCACCTCGAGGTGCACAAGAGCCACCCCTGCTCTGGTCAGCACCTGCCTCTTCCTGAGATGGTGTGGAACCCCACACAGGCCTTGTCCCAGTGTGCACCCCTCCCCCTGCATCTGTCTGTCTTCCCCCCTGGCTGGGACTGCTCTGAGGACAGTGGCTGTGCTGTTTCTCTTCGTGTCCTCAAGACTTGTGCTGCACAGGCCTGGCATGCAGTACCAACTCATCATCCGTGGTCTCCATCCCATCGCAGCCACCACGGAGCTATATACCAAGCTAATCACTATGGGCCTGGCTTTTCTCATGCCCTGCCCAGGGACAGCTCATGCACACAGTCAGACTCTCCGAGGAAGGCCTCATGCCCTTGGCATTGCCCTGTGCAGTCAGCGTGCTGCAGACACTCTGTGAGCAGGACCCCCTCATTCTACGGGGGGCCACAGTTGTCCCCTGCCAGCAGACTGCTGACTGACTTAACCGTAAGATGAGTGCCCATACCTTGTAGGTGCTTGAAGAGCATTTGTGATGTGAACAATGAGGGTGCATGTGAGCTCCCAGACTTTCCCAACGAGCAGTCAGAACAAACCTTGCTTGAGGTTCTGCGCGGCCGCTGCTGGTTCTGCACTGTGCGACCAAGTCCAATGGCGTGGGACAAGTCACTTCACATTTCTGTCTCCATTTCCTCATCTAAAATTGAGACCATAATCTATCCACATTTCCTTGCAGTTTTGTATGAATTTCAGTGTAAGATCACGTATGTGAAAAGTCATTTTAAGCTCTAGAGCACACCATTCGATAATTCAAAAAATGGTTAGCGGGTGCCCACCATGCGCCAGGCACAGTTCTAGGAGCTGAAAATCTTACTTGCTTTTGAAAAGCCTCCAAAACATACCTTTTCTCTAAGCTTTTACATAACAGAAATTTCCTGCTTAATGCCCTAGACTACTTTATGGTACACACATAAGACATGTTTATTAAACATTTGCTGGTAAATGAAAGTGTGCTTGCAACAAATTCCTTTACAATGAATACATCTTCTCAACAAAAGCTCTTTTTCATTATCTAAGGTCACAAAGAAGTCACTTATTCTACTCCCTCACCCCAGATACACAAGTACCTGCTATTTGTCAAGTGTTCTGCTAGCCCTGGAGGTAAAATGAAAAGCCAGACATCATCCCTGCTTTCAAAGACTATGCAATCTATCCAGGGAGATGGGCAAATAAGCAGAAAATAATCCTAGAATGCAACAACTCTAGAAACATCTCAGTAAGTCCTCAGTCAGGGAGGTCTTCCAAGTGGAGGTGGCCCTTGAGCTGTGTCTTAGAGGATGAATTTGAGTTTTCTCAGCACTGGGGGAGAGGTGGCTAGTGCAGAGAGCGCAGCATCGGCATGGCCCAGAGGAACAAAGGGACGGCTGCTCAGTGTGGCTGAGAGGCAGCATGGTTGCTGGGAGAGAGATCAGGGAAGAAGCTGGCCATGGCTTGCACAGCACCAGAGGACTCACATTCGATCCCAAGGCAGCAAGACGCTACTGAGGGAATCCCAGCAGAAGAGGGCCCACATCCCTTTCAGAGACCAGACATGAATCTCTGCCAGCGCAATAGAGGATGCTCTGATGGGTAGGGTTGAGGAGGTATGTTCAGAGGCAAAGGCACCCCCAGACACAGCAGGACTGCCTTCTCTGCTTCCTGCACATTTCCCATTTGCTGAGTTTTGAAAGTCATTCTGAAAAGAAGACCCTTATGCTCCTGCCACACTCACATTACGAACCAGGAAATATGGCCAGAGAAGCAAAACCCCTTCCCCAAAGCCAAATTTACATCCAATTGACTTTCAACACAGGAGAGCTGTGTTGGTCAGACACAAAATCATCTGGGAAGAGTCATAAGCTCTTGGATTGACAAATTGAGAGCTAACCTCAGCTCCTCACATTTATTTACCCCTGTCTTCAAGAAGAAATCCCTCCTCCACTTCCCCTCACCATCTTAATAAACCACCCATTTCAACTCTAGATCCTCCAAATTATCCTTGGGCCAGGATAAATTCACAGAGTGTGTCTGGGACTTCCAGAGCAGGCATGAGCGTGCAGAGCCGGGCCGGACCCTGCTTCTGTTTTTGCCGTGATGCGGCTGGAGCTCTGCGGGGTCATGGTTCCTATATTGGAGCTCCACTCCCGTGTGCAGTCCTCAGGCAACCACGGGCCATTTGTTGTCAGAATAATTAACCAGAACGCAAAAGCAAGTTCATTAAGATTTGATCGGAAGGTGCCAATCCCAGGACCCAGACCTCATCAGCTTGCAGGATGCACGTGGCAGAGTACAGGGAGCTCATCGCCTCTGCCTGCCGACTGGAAGACATGCAGCCACCCCGTGGGAAAGCAGCCACGGTGCTCAAGCTCTGTCCCCAGTGGGACACCTGAGCTCTGAGCCTAGACTGGACCAACGCAGAGCTGAAGGGGCACAAGGTCCGTCATCAGAAAGACCCAGGGCTCCAGCCTTGGCAGCACTTGTCTCTTTAGGAGCAGTGATTTCACTTTGCTGAGCCTCAGGTTTCTCCTACAGAAAGTAAGGATAAAATGACTTCTGAGGACTATAAAAAGGATTCATAGTAAAAGAAGTAAAATACCTAGTAGGGTTCCTGGAAGGTAGTAGATGATTAATAAAGTGGACTTAATATAACCTTCTGAATTGAGACCCCATCTTAAACCTTATAATACTGCCTTTTATCTAGTCGATACTACATAATATAATAAATGGAATGTGCTTAATTTTCATCTTCCATCCTGTGAATTGTCTTAAATCTTAGAGCCCTCTACCAGTTTCCACACTAGAAGGTAATAGAAGACAGTGTCTGAGCACAGAATTGTCAATCATTGCATGGTGCGTGTTCCTCCATGAGCAGAGCACCCCGACTTCAAGCACCCCCCTTCCCGGGCAAGTGTGAAGCCTCATTCTAAGTGAGAAAAACACAAAACAAGATACAGGATAACACAGTTCAACTAACTCTCTGCAGCAGATTTGTTCCAGGAAAACTGGGTGAGATGTGTTTTGCATGACTCTGAATTCACTTCTCAAGGCCCAGTAGGAGGTGAGGGATACATCAACTGCTGCTGGGACACCCCCATTCCTGCTCCTCCTGACAGCACACCTCTGCCCCCTTTGGCCAGAATATGTGCCTATTCCCTGCCCCAGCTGTCTCCACCGGACCTGTCCCTGACACAGCTCACAGCCGCTCACCACTACACCTTCCTCCACCCCCTCTTCCCAGCCACCACTGCACTAGTTGGAAGTGATTTTTCCCATGAGTGAGTTCCCTACAGTGCCTATTGTATGAGTTTTATTTGAGTATGTAGGTTTGTTCAATACAGGATCACTTGCAGCACAATATTTTTTAATTACTTTCCATAAAGAAATTACATAGTTAAAAACCAAAATGCACACTCATGTGAAATGCAGACCAACTATGTAGGCCAACGCCCTGGGAACTCTCCGCACAGAACTAAGAAAACGCAGCCTTTCCAAGGCTGTCAAAGCAGCCAGCCTCTTGCCCCTCTGAACGGCCCCACCTGCCCTCACACTGCAGGAGCTTCTGGGGGCATCAGCCCACAAAACCACAGGCAGAACTGCTTGGAGACCCCCCTGCTATTTATCATGTCTGACCTGAATCGCAGGCCTTTGTGCTGAACCCTCTCTGCATTTGTAGAAGACTTCAGAGCCTTTCAGAGATGCACCTACCAGGCCCAGCCAGCTCATCTTGGTGATCATTCCTGATAGAGCACAGAAGCCAGCTTTGAGATTGGAGCAAACACTGAGGCATGCACCTGAGACGCCCTGAGCAAGCTGGGAGGCGCTCCGTGTCTCGGGTGCTCCGCCTCTCCTGTGCTCCGCGCCTCCTGGGCCCCGCAGGTCTCCTGTGCTCCGCGTCTCACGTGCTCCTGCCACATTCACACTATGGATCAAAAAATAAGGCCAGAGAAGGGAAACCTGTTCCCCAAAGCCAAATTTGTATCCAGTTGACTTCCATCACAGGAGGGCTCCACCGAGCGGGAAGAATCCCACCATCACCTGTGACCAGCTGCGGCCTCTGGAAAGCTACTCCATCTCCCCAGGCGTCCACTCCAAGGTGAGTGACACAAGGTGGCCAACCTGCCCCTCCCTGGTGTTTGTAGGAGCTACGACTGCATCCCGGGCCCCAGCCTGAGAGCTGCCGAGCTCCTCCTCCCGGGAAACCAGGCCTCCCTGTGCTCACACGTGCGAGGCTGTCAGGACCAGCCTGTCTGTGCCCCTGGCTCCCTCCGCCCACTATTCTGCCTTCCTCCTGCTGAGGGTAGTTTGGGGTGTGGCAGGGGTGCTCTTGCAGAGAACAGGTTTCAGTATCTGTTTCAAATCTGCCTGGCTGACCACAGATATGAAGGAGGCACAGAGAAGTCTAGTCCCTCAGCCTTAAGCGTACCTGCAAAACACCCCCAGTGTGGCAGAAGACAGGAGCTGACTTCCAGGCAACTGGCACTGGCCCATGTTCCCGAAGGTTCCACCCATTGCCTTATTCTTCCTGTGACCTGTTCTTCCCATCTGTGTCAGGGCGTCTTTTTATTTTCTCTTTGATTTTTTTCTCCAAACATGATGCAAATCCACTATAACCAAGGCTTAACTCAAGCTTGGTTCCTGCATAATTAACTCCTCAGATTTGAGGATGGGGATGGACTAAGAATTAAAAATGCAGTATGCCAGGCACAATGGTTCACGCCTGTAATCCCAGCACTCTGAGAGGCCAAGACGGGCGGATCACCTGAGGTCAGAAGTTCAAGACTAGCCTGGGCAATATGGTGAAAGCCTGTCTCTGCTAAAAATACAAAGCCCGGGCAGGGTGGTGGGCACCTATAATCCCAGCTACTTGGGAGGCTGAGACAGGAGAATTGCTTGAACTCAGGAGGCGGAGGTTGCAGTGAGCCAAGATCCTGCCATTGCACTCCAGCCTGGGCGACAGAGCAAGACTCCATTTCAGATAATAATAACAATAAGTGAAGTAAACGCTTGTGAGGATAAGGAAGCATCTTTGTCCTTCCTTCTATCTAAGTCACCTCCACCTCGCATTGCTGAGGCTGCGGCAAGTGAAATGAACATATGTATGTGCCCAAAACTTCCAAGGAACCACTCTTCTGCGCTCATAAACCCCTTGCAAAGATCGTTTGCCACATGCCCAGAAACGGGTGAAAGTTCCGCAGACAGAAACTCCGTCCTCCCCTCCCAGGAGCTGTGCAGGGCCAGTGCTCTTCTGTATGACTCTGATGACAGCCCCTCAGATCCAGCGGAGAGTGGCAGGTACGGCGGCGCCTGGGTAGCAGAACATCCCGGGAAGCCGCAGCCTGTGGCATCCTCCTGCACTTCACCAAAGGGCTCGTGGGGCTCCAGGAGGAGCTCCTTCCAAAGCCCAGGACAGGCAATCCCAGCAGGGTGGGTGTAGAGCAGCGGGGGCAGAAACAGCCTGCAGCTGACCACGTGAAGACCTGAAGCCCAATCCCCACCCTGTTCTCCACACTTCCACACACTTTTCTTGAGCACTTGTGTCTGGGAGAGACAGTGCTCCAAAGACTTCAAGATGGGGACAGGAGGAGGGGAGGGCAGGGTGGCCAGGAGGGTCTCCCTCTCAACACACCGAGGCCCTAGGAAGGAGGTGCCTCTGCAGGGCTGGCCATGCTGTGGGGGTGCAGCATGCACAGGGGTTCCAACCGCTGCTGGTGGAGGAAGGCGCTGGGACGTGGTCCTGGAGGACGGCCGACTTTGAAGGCATCATTTGGGGCAGAGTTCAGGGGGTGCTGGAGAAGTGAGGCCACATGAACTAAGGCTGAGGAGACAGGACACTGTGCACATGAGGCCCATCTGTGTGGAGTCAGAGGGAGCAGAGAGCCCGGCACCTCCGAGAGAAGGATGAGGCCAGCCCACGGCAGGGCCACCCCCACTGTCCTCTGAAAGTTCAGGCAGGAGTGAGAAACCAGCGAGCCTGTATTTAGAAGGATCATTCCCACAGTGTGCTCAGGATGGCTTGGAGGAGGCCACCGTCGTGACTCCATTACAGGATTTACAGGGTGAGACGCTGAGTCTCAGAACCAGGGCAGCAGCCTCGTGGTGGACAGAGAGGATCCAGGCGAGCTCCCTGTGGGAAGAGTGGCAGCCAACGTGCTGGTCTCATCTCTGCATTACAGTTGGCTGGAGCCTCGACTCTGGGGGAGACAGAAAAACAATCACAGACAGAGCACCACTCTTCAGACAAGGAGTCCAGGGGAGCGCCAGGCGGGGCAAGAAGCATTTTCCCCACATGATCCCTGTCTGGGAATCAGAATGTCATGAAAAATACCTGTCTGCTGAGCTTTAATCACTGCCTTCTGGGAACTAAATGGAAGAAAAAAAACTCACTATGCATAAAAGACATCAGCATCTTGTATAAGTTTAAAAGGGTGAAAAAGCTAATAAGTCATGGCCCTGAGTCTTTGTGTCTATGACGGTTTCAACTTGATGTGAGGAAGCACTTTGAGTTTAAAAACGCTGTCTCAGCTGTTTTTTGCCCTCAGCACCTGGCCGGTGCCTGGAACCATCTAAGTGCTGAATAAATGGTGAATAAATGGCCAATGAGCAGAAGGAAACATCGCAAATTCTAATCAGACGATACTAATAGCTTCCATTCATTGACCCCTTCCCATGTGCAGCCGTGCGTCTAGTCAGTTTGGTGTTGCTCTAACAGAACACCTGAGACCCGGTAATTTATAAAGAAAAGACATTTACTTGGCTCGCACTTTTGGAGGCCAGGAAGTCCAAGAAGCACCTGCTTGTCTTCTGGTCCTATGTTGCGGTAGAGGAAAGGGAAGAAGATGTGCACAGAAAGGAACCAGCCAGGACAGCCGGCCTTGCTTTATATAACTACCTGATCTCACAGGAACTAATCCACTCCCATAGGAGCTAACCCAGATTTGGGAGAAAGAGATTCATCCATCTTAACCATCTAATCACCCCCGAAGGCATCAGCTCCCAACACCATCCTAGTTCGGACCAAGACTCAGCATAGGTCTTGGTAGAGAAAAATTATATTTAAACCATCGCAGCATGTAGGTTGTTTATAATCTAACAGGATAAATATTATTCCAGTGTTACAGATGAGAAACAAACCAAGTCTCTGAGAATTAAGTCATCCAAGATTGCATAGCTATAAAGTGACTGAGCAGAGACTCTCGCCACATGCTTGGGATGAAGTCGCAGTCCAGATGGCTTTGCTAAGCCTCGCTGCCTCCATCCAGCATTTGATTCAAGGTGTGGGTCTACAATGGCAGTGCTGAAGATGTAATTAGCATAAACCTCAGACAACTGCCAATCGCGTTAGGGCCTCTGTACGTGTCCTTATCAAGAGCAAATCATTTATTTCTGTGAAGCAGAATGATGGGCCCTTGTCCAAACCAGCCACACCCGTGTAGCAGAGCTGTGCCTAAATATCCTCACGCTGAATGTCCCGAGAGGAAACCGCGCTCAGCTCGGTACCAAGGCAAAGAACTCAGCCTGTCTGCACCAAGTAGCACCTCTAAACCAAACACCAAGGAAAAACCTGGTGTTTCCAGGGCCGGTCTCCACCCAAACATCCCCATTCAATCTTCAAACTCCCGTTTTAGGAGTGATCGTGGAAAACGAAACCATGGCATTTGCAGGTGAAGCACAAAGCCCCAGATGTCCCTGGCCTCGTGCTCAGCTTGGGGGTCATGGAACTCCAGGATTCCCGAGGCCAGAGGGCTCAAAAGCTGCCCTTCCTGGGGCTGGCCTGGAGGCTTTCTGCCCCTCAGCTGCAGTCGCTCCTGTATGGGGCTACTGGCCTCCCCAGGAGGAAAAGGCACATTCCTCACCCCACCAGTGCTGGGAGCCCTTAGTGTGCAACAAGGAAAGCCGAAGAGAGCAAGTTCATGCTCACCCTTCACCTGGCAAGACGCAGTGCGGTGTGAGAGTGTCGGTGTCCTGACTCTCTAGGAAGAAGTTTAACTCACATCTGTTCTTGGGATCAGCTTGTTTATGACTGGCCACCCAGTGACCGGCAGACATGTTTCCGAGGAGCGTGTCTAATATGAGGCAGGCAGGGTGGGAGTGACAAATTCTTTTTCTTCAGGTGAAAACTTCCAGTTCTTCATCGTGGTCTCAACTTCCGTATGTTCCTCTGGACCGTTCAAACATCCTCTCTCCTGCTCTTTTTGTTCACATTAGCCCCAGTGATGAGCTTTCTGGGATCACACGGCCAGCTGTTGTGCGTTCCTAGAGTCAGAGGGTCAGGCCTTGTCCTGCTGGCATTGTAGAGCATGCATCATGCTGTTGCACTTAAAAATTAATGTTGTGGATGTAAATATGATTAAGATGCACTTCACTCGGGGGGTAGAGGTTGCAGTGAGCTGAGTTTGCGCCACTGCACTCCAGCCTGGGCAACAGAGCAAGACTCTGTCTCATTAAAAAAAAAAAAAATCATTTCACCATTCCATTATTGGGTGACTCTAGAATGAGAAAACTTCTGAAAATACATATATATATATATATATATATATATATATATTTTTTTTTTCTTTTTTTTTTACTTTGGGTGCATACTATATCTGGCATTTCTCCCCATGTTATCCCTCCCCAAGCTCCCCACCCCCTGCTGTCCCTCCCCTACCCCCCCAACTGCCCCCAGTGTGTGATGCTCCTCTCCCTGAGTCCACGTGTTCTCATTGTTCAACACCCACCTATGAGGGAGAACATGTGGTGTCTGGCTTTCTGTTCCTGTGTCAGTTTGCTGAGCATGATATACCCAAAGAACTATAAATCGTTCTACTACAAAGACACATGCACACATATGTTCATTGCAGCCCTGTGTACAATAGCAAAGACCTGGAACCAACCCAAATGCCCATCAATGACAGATTGGACAAAGAAAATGTGACACATATACACCATGGAATACTACACAGCCATAAAAAATGATGAGTTAGTGTCCTTTGTAGGGACTTGGATGAATCTGGAAATACATTATATTCCTGTTATTATGGACCAGAACATGGCACTGTGCCATGGTTAGACGGGACACAAGGTGTCCCGTTTGCACAGCGGCTTGTCCCCCAGGCAGTGGCTACTCACTTCGTGCTGTTGGAGTTCGTGTCCATGCTCTTCTCACCAGGAGGGGCCACTCCCTGATGCTGTCCTGGTCTCCTGCTAGAAGCCTCACAATGAGCGGCGTGGGAAGAAAGCTCTGTGGCTGGTGCAGACAGGAGCCCAGGCACGGCCAGTTACACAGCTCCCCTGAGTGCCAAGTCTAGAGCGCTGACAGGTGGCATCTGCACTCGCAGCAGGACTGCCGGCCACACGGCTCAGGCCTCAGCCCCCAGACGTCCCCGTGTCTCCTGTTTGCCTGCACCTCTACACGTCTGTGATGACAGAATAAATATCTTTCTCTTGTGCTGACTGACAGAGAAGAAACATTCGCAAATAAGCAAATTCTGAAATATTTTTACCTGTCATTATACTTGACATATCCACAAAAAATTTCAGGCTTAGTAATTTTATTGTAGCCAAATTTACATTGATATTCTTAGAAGAAACATAAAATTATATTTTAATTATGCCTTTACACAACCAAGTGATTTTTCTTTGCTATTGTCTTCAGCAAATTAACGTGTACAAATCCTTTGGACTGTTTTGGAATGCCATGTGTTCTCTTTTGTACTAGAAACTTATTATTTAAGACAATGGAAACTATAAATGAGGCACAGGACTTTAAAGAATGATTAAATATATAAAGAAAATGATAAACAGAAAGCCAGTACGTGTCTTTGATGACTGAATTTTTTTCCTCAGTTAGGATATGGACGTAGAGCTTGGTCACTGGCCCTGAAGACACAGCTGAGAAGGAACAACCACCTGCATGCCATGCTGTAAAGCAGACGCTCTGAGCACTGTGGGGACACTGCAGGAGAAGGAACAACCACCTGCATGCCATGCTGTAAAGCAGATGCTCTGAGCACTGTGGGGACACTGCAGGAGGAGGACTGCCCACCAGACAAAGGGAGGCGGGAGTGGCAGCGGGCAGGGAGGGGTTGTAGAGACTGGTACCTGGGCCAGCCAGGCAACAAAAGTGCAGGTGGGGTGCAGGGGACCATCTGGAGAATCAGCCCCCGCACAGGCACGGGCACAGGTATGGCCCCTGGCGAGCCCCGCAGCACAGTAGGAGCCTGCAGTGGGCTGAGCACTGCCCGAGGTAAGGACAGGAAGCCAAGGAGAACCGAGGCCTGGAGCAAGGAGCAGGGTCACTGAGAGGTGGGTTTTGAAGAGTAATTGGAGAAATTTTAAGGCAACATCAATGGCATGCATCAGGAGAGAATAAAATGTCAAGCACTGATTCCAGTTTCACGAGAGGTACAGTCTCAGGAAAGAGAGGTGTCGCAGATGAAACCACGGGAAGGATTTTTGGGCACATCCAGGGCCTGGGAGCAGTTTCTAGTGTCTGAATTCACGCCCATGCAGCACCATGAAACTGCAACATGCAATTATTGATGGTGGGAACGATTCCCACCAACTAGGAGATAAACACACGTTACTCTTTAGGTTAATTTTCATTCTCTCAACTTTCACACCAGTTATTAATTGAGGAAATGTTTCTTCTCTCCTCTGTCCTTTCTCTGCATCTGCAACGCATGCCAGTCACCAGGGCACATCTCAAGCATAAGCTTCTGAGCATCGTGGTGCTCCAGTGGTCGGGACGTGGCACTGAGCTTTCTCAGGGAGGACGTGGCGCTGAACTTTCTTGGGGTAGCCAAGGCTGCTACGGCTCCCTGCGTGGGGGCAGCCACTTGCCCTCACTGGTTTACACCCAGCTCCAGTCTACAGCTGACTGACCAGTCTTTTTTCCATCTCATGAGGACAGATGGCACCCTGCTCACTGCCAGCTAGCTGACCTGGGCAAGCCACATATCCACCCAGTTTCACTGCCTCCAAGAGCCAGCTCCAACCCCACCTCATTTATTCATTTTTTTGGAGCTCTTTCCCAAGCACCCTACCCTGAACTAATTGTTTCCTTCCTTCATTCAAGAGATGATTCCTAGTTCCCACTTCCCCAGGTGTCTGGAACTGGGAGGAGCTGCTGGATGTCAGAATTTAAACACAGGCATAGTTTCTGCCTCTCAGAGCCTACAGTACGGCAGATAGGGCAGGATACAAGCAAATGAGCAATTGCACAAAATGTAATGAGAGAGGAGCTGTGTCATCAGAGCTGAGTCATCATTTGGTATTAAACCATGTGTTCAGCAGGACCCCAATTTATGTTAGCTTTAGATGTGTCTAATTTTATCTCCCTTGAGAAGTTTTAGCTTCCTGAGGACAGGGAATGTGTCTTAAACTGTATATTGTTGTTTTCTAGGGCCCAGCTCAGTGCTATACACACAAAGGGTGCTCAGTGTTTTTTAATGCATTCTTATTGCATATATTTAAGGTGTAGCTGATGTTTTGATATATACACATTTAGTGAAACAATTACTACAGTCAAACAAATTTATGTATCCATCAACTCCACAATTACTTTCTGTGTATAGCCTGGAGAGAGCACCTGAAATCTACTTTCTCAGCGAGTTTTTAGTGTACCATACAATCTTATTGGCCATAGTCCTCAGGCAGTGCAAAGAGTCTCTAGACTTACTCATGCTGCATAACTGTAAATTCACACCTTTCTCTGTAAGTTCACCTCCTCTCCCCGTGTCTGCCCCTCCCTGCTCCGGGCAACCACCATTCTCCCTCTGATTCTATGCATTCCACTTACATCTCTTCAGCTTGCCATCTTAGTGAGAGCATGCAGTACTAGCCTTTCTATGTCTGGCTTGGTTTACTTGGCATAGTGTCTACCAGTTTCATCCATGTTGTAGCAAATGGCGGAAATACCACACTTGCTTTAACCATTCATCCTTTGACAGACATTTGGATTGTTTTCATGTAGTGGCTATTGCAAATAATGATTAAGTGAACATGGGAGTGCAAATATCTCTATGAGGTGCTTAATGCATTTCCTTTAGTTATAAGCCCAACAGACAGATGGATGTATCACATGGTAATTCTACTTTTAATTTTTCTATTGTACTTTAGGTTCTGGGGTACATGTGCAGAACATGCAGGATTGTTGCATAGGTACACAGATGGCAATGTGGTTTGCTGCCTCCATCCCCCTGTCACCTACATCTGGCATTTCTCCCCATGTCATCCCTCCCCAACCCCCCACTGTCCCTTCCCTGGCCCCCCCCCAGCAGACCCCAGTGTGTGATGCTCCCCTCCTTATGTCCATGTGTTCCCATTGTTCAACACCCGCCTATGAGTGAGAACATGCAGTGTTTGATTTTCTGTTGTGTCAGTCTGCTGAGAATGATGGCTTCCAGATTCATCCATGTCCTTACAAAGGACACGAACTCATCATTTTTTATGGCTGCATAGTATTCCATGGTGTATATGTGCCACATTTTCCTTGTCCAGTCTATCATGGATGGGCATTTGGGTTGGTTCCAGGTCTTTGCTATTGTAAACACTATTTTTAATTGTTTAAAGAACCTCCATACTAGTTCCCATAAGTGCTCTACCAATTTGCATTCCCAGCAAGAGTGCACAAATGCTCCCTTTTCTCTACATCTTCATCAATACTGTTATCTTCGGACTTTTTGATAATAGCCATCTAACAGGTATGAGGTGATATGTCATTGTAATTTTGATTTGCATTTCTCTGGTCATTAGTAATGTTAAACATATTTTCATATAACTATTGGCCATTTATTTGTAAGTCTTCTTTGGAAAAATATATATTCAGGTCCTTTTCTCATTTGTTAAAATTGGGTTATATTTGTTTGCTTTTATATTGAGTTATGGGAGTTTCTTGTGATTTCAAATTACACTGCAAAGCTACAGTAATCAAGACTGTATGGTACTCGTGTAAAAACAGACACACAGACCAATGGAATAGAATAGAGATCCCAGAAATAAACCCAGCCATATATGGTCAATTTTAAACAAGCCACCAAAAATACACAATGGAAAAAGGATAGTCTCTTCAATAAATTATGTTAGGAAAACTAAATATTCACATGTAAAAGAATAAAACTGGATTCTTACCCTATACCATACAGAATCAACTCAAAATGGAATAAAGTCCTAAATTTAAGAACTGAAACCATAAAATTTCTAAAGCAAAAACATAGGGGAAAAAGTCCTCAATATAAATATTTTGGATGTTACACCAAATGCTCAGGCAACCAAAACAAAAGTAAACAAATGGCTGACAGGAGTGTAGAAGGCTCTGCTCAGCAAAAGAAACAACATGCATAATGAACAGGCAGCCTGTGGACTGGGGGAAATATCTGAAAATCATATATCTGATGAGGTGTTAATAACACATGTTTACAGATTTCATTTGATGACTTGCCAAGGCAACTAAATAAGGGAATTTGACATTGGAATAGAGGTAAGGAAGACGTTATGTGATAGAGAAGTGCTCATGAGAGAAGCATCTGTACTTACTGTTCACCTAGCCTGTATCAGCCCTGAATAATGACACAGTAGATACAAACCCTGGACTCAGAGTCTACCTGTCAATAGACCCTGTTCTGTTGGAAGGATGCATGAAGTTCATGGAGCAAGCCAGAGCGGGCCAGTGAGGAGTGAGGAGTGCCCTCATCCCCCGGGTAACACTGGGAAAACAGACTTCCCATGGCTCCCAGGGGTTGAGTCTTCTTTAACACAGTTTTCAAACATCCAAAACTTCAGGTGCTCTGTCTTCTTTGTCCCTTAAACAAGTGAAGTCAAGGTCATTGTTATTTCAATGACTTGGTTTTTTTGCTTATCCAATGGAGAAGTTGATGGGAGAAAACAAAAATGAAAAACACAGCAACACTTGTTCATATATTTTTGTAAACAGGAACTCTAGTTCACTCACATTCCTGTATTCAAATAAGTGTAAATGTTTGTGTCATGTTCTGACCTGGGTCTCAAAGTTGGCCATCCTGAGGACTTGTGATCACCCTTGACTAAGCCCCACCTTGGGCTCTGTCTCAAGTCTGCTTTCGAGAAGTTCTAGCTTCAGAGCCCCTTTTCACTGTTCTCTTTTCCTTTTTTTTTTTTTTTATAAGACAGGGTCTCTCACTCTGTCATCCTGGCTGGAGTGCAGTGGTGCAATCACAGCTCACTTCAGCCTTGACCTTCCAGGGCTCAAATGATCCTCCCACCTCCGCCTCCTGAATAGCTGGGATACAGGGGAACACCACCATGCCCAGCTGATCTTTGTACTTTTTGTGGAGATGGAGTCTTGCCATGTTGTCCAGGCTGGTCTTGAACTCCTAGGCTCAAGCCAACATTCTGCCTCAGGCTTCCAAAGTGCTGGGATTACAGGTATGAGCCACCGTGCACAGCTTCAAAGCCTTTTCTACTGAGTTGGTCTTGTGTTCTTGCCCCAAGTGGGGTCCAAGTTAAGGTGTTCAGGTTTTTTTTTCTTTTCATCTAACATTATATGCTCTCATCCTTCACCTGAAAGCTATAACGTTCACACACACCAGTCCAAGGAACACCCGAATCATCCCTGTGTGGGGACCCCCCAAAATGTGGCTTCAACAGTTACCTAGGTACTTGGCTGTGACCAGAGTATATATTGTTAATTAGGTGTGCAGGGCAGGCACACATAATTTTTCATGCTTTTTTTTTTTACTTTTGGAATATGCTTCCTGACATTTACAGATATATTCATAGATTTCTTCACCTTAATGACTTACCTGATTTATAAATAAAAGGCAATGGTTTATACTGTTTCATAAAGAGAAGGTATACTTTAAAATACTTTATTATTAGGTATACTATTAACATTAAGATAAATCTATCAAGATTACACTGATAAGTAATTGTTATGTAGAATGGTTCCTTGATATTCTGAGATGTAGGTTTTATGTCTGCACAATTATTTATTTTAGTCCATGGTTAGAGGAATAAGGCTAATATTTTGAAAGACATCATCTCTTACTGATCAGTATCAGAAACCACCACCACCACAGACAAACTCACCTTCCTTCTAAGAGTGAGCCCAGGAGTGGGGGTTCAGAGACCTGAGTTATGGAACTTTGGACAAATTGCCTCCTCTCTCAGGACCCCAATTTTCTCACTGATAAATTAAGGTGAGCGGGTGGATGCTGTCTACCATTCAGTCTGGCTTTGTTTGGAGATGATTCCACAGCCTGTAGGGCTGGTGCCTTCTTGTGATGCTAGGATGGCACCATGCTCAATGAAGGTGAGGAGGTGCCAGTGAAGACCTAGAGAATGGCCAAGGAAAGAAGCACCCCACTTTACTACCCACAGCATATGCAGTTATAAAGACGCAGATGTAAAAGGCACCCTGAAGGAAGGCTGGAACTTCAGAGCTCAGATAGTCGGGAGGGAAATGAGAACAACGTGAGCAAAGCCACGGATGTGAGAGGAACAAGCTCCAGCGGGAAAGCAGGGCAGGTTCCGTGGCTAGGGCCACGTGCTTTCACCGAGCTCTTACTCTACATCAAGTCACAAGCCACGAGCTGGCAATATCCAAATGAAAGGGACGTCCTCAGCAGGATTTTAAGGAGAGCCGATAACGCAACATACCATGGGAGACAATGCATGAACAAACAAAAATTGCTCTCCATGAAGAGGGCAGGTTCATCACTAAATAGTTTCAACATTCTCTCCTTCTCTTTGATAAACATCAACTTGCTACCAGGCACAGGATGGATGTTACGGATACAAAGATGAGTCAGTGTGGGGATTTGTGGGACATGCAGCCTCAGGTTTTCATGGCACCCCACTTGGGAGGGTCTGTAACACCCAAGGAGGAAGATTCTGCTTCACTTGAAGGGCAATAGGAAGCCACTGAAGATCTCTGAGCAAAAGGATCACATGAGCAGAGTCATTAAGGTGGTTCATCTGACAGCTGTGTCAGTAGATGGGGAGTGGGGCAGAGACAATAGCAATGATCCCGAGAAGAAACGCCATGGAGAAGATGAGAGGAAGGTGGATTGAGTGCCAGTGTGGTCAAATTTGTCATCCTGCACCATCCCTGAGTAAGAGACTCAGGCACGCTGCTGGACTTGCTGAGAATCCTCCCTGTGCACCTGGGTGGGCAGTGGGTGCAGGTGCTCACAGGTGCATCATCATGCAGAAGAGGTTTCAGGCTGGGTCCACTCCACATGCACCTGGGCAGGTGGTGGGTGCAGGTGCTCACAGGTGCGTCATCACGGGGAGAGGTTTCAGGCTCGGTCCACTCCTCGTGCACCTGGGTGGGTAGTGGGTGCAGGTGCTCACAGGTGTGTCATCATGTGGAAGAGTTTCAGGCTGAGAATCCTCCTCGTGTACCTGGGTGGGCGGCGGGTGCAGGTGCTCACAGGTACATCATCAC
>CAUYQU010051281.1:0-59538 GCA_963574635.1 Cheracebus regulus | reverse complement strand
CATTTCATCAAACCTTTTTTCAAAGTTGTTAGTTTCTTTGCATTGGGTTAGAACATATTCTTTTAGCTCACAGAAGTTTCTTATTATCCACCTTCTGAAGCCTGATTCTGTTAATTCTTCACACTCGTTTTCCATCAGGCCTTGTTCTGTTATTGATGAGGAACTAGCGTCCTCTGTAGAAGGAGAGACATTCTGATTTTGAGTGTTCTCAGTTTTTTTACGGTGGCTTCTTGGCATCTTGGTGGTTTTATCAACCTGTCGTCTTTGTAATTACCAACTTTCAAATTAGGTCTCTGAGTGGACGTCCAGCTTGTTAATTCCCAGCTCTGGAATCTATGTAATTTTCACTGCGGCAACCTACAACACTGGCTAAAACAGCAGCTTTGAAATTCATGGTGCTTTTCTGCCCAGGGGTCTCCGGTCTGGCTTCCCTCTTCAGTCCCTTTTTCAATCAGCTGAATGGACTTGCTCTGCCTCCCCAGAGCTCCAAACATCATCCAAAAGGAGACCCAGTCCCGTTTACTCCACACCAAGAGACGCTGGGCTGAGGCGCTGGCAAAACAACCGTGCCAGCTGAAAGGGTCACGCTGGCAACCCATGGGGCTCCTCTGCTGTGAATGTCCTGGTCCGTGGGCAGCAAAAATTTATCTGTAACTGTGGCGTCCACTCGCTCTCTGTGCTTTCACTGGGAGCTGCAATCCTGAGCTGCAAGTGATTGGCTATGTTGGATGTCTCTCCCATATTTTTAAACTACTTTCAAACTTTTCCACAATTACTAGAGACCATTTGTAGATAAGAACTATGTACTCATTAATTTTAAAATGTTCTGATGTCAGTTTCAGGGACGCTAAACCTTCCAGAGGAAGAGATTGGTCCCAGTGGACAATCATAACTGAAGCACACAGCTCAAAGAGTGTATGAGTGTGTACTTGATTTCTTTATACTGTCCATAGTTACTTCTAGATTAGGCTTTTTGGTCCTTCAGTTTGGAAATAAATAATTTCTTCTTTGGGTGGCCTAAAATTCCTTAAGAGGATGTATAGTTTATGTTGCATCTTTGTAAGTATGTGAAATAATTTACTTTAAAGGTTCGATGATAATTTTCATGTTCTTCTAGATACAATTCTGCAAATTCTTGGAATTCTTGCTCTTACCTAAGCTATTATTACTCGCCCTTATTCTTACCTCCCCAGGTCACTTTTTCAAATGACTTTGCTAGGCTTTTCTGTAATCAGAAACTTTCTTGGTTGGTCTGAGCCGTGTCATTTGAGATTGTTATCCCAAGTTTTATTTGGTGAAGAATGAGCCAATTCTATTTAAGAGTTGTAGACTATAACTAACCTCAATTAGTATTTTACAAATCAGCAAACAGAGAATGCACAATGGTTCATAAAAATCACTACCAGTATTGGAAATGAAAGCTACTATGTTTTGAGCATATATTATGGGTAAGGTTTCTAGACACATTATGTATAGCATAACATTTTTCTAATTAGGCATTACTCATATTACATATATATATGTCTCAGAGAAGTTACTTTCCAATGGCAAACATGTATTCAGTAGCCAAGCATCAACTCCTGTGCTTTTTCTATTAAACCAAACTGTAAATATCTCAATGCTCATAGAGTAACCCTGTTGAGTCAGCAGCAGCGTCTTCATATGAGACTTGTACATGCTACAAATACATGTTTAAATAAATGTTTGCTGAATAGCTGTCCTCAATATAAAAATAGCGTAAATATAGCTTCAATACTTAATCTTTTATTCTTCAGAACTTAGACCCCAAAAAGGGGCAAAACATTATTGAATAATTCATTCAACAAATATTTATGATGTTTTTTACATGTGTACAGTACCTATATTAATCAGAAGAGGTTATGGTCCTTGCCCTTTAAACAGGGCATAAGGACATGAAATAAATATATTATGATACCAGCTATAGTTTGTGTCAAAATAAGTGATAAATACAAATGCACAAGAGAACAGACAACGTGAAAAACATGGTGGAGAAGAACTATTAGAGGACTTATAGAGTCATCTGAGTTTAACTTCGAAAGATGAGAGACTTCAGTTATAAAAGAATTAGAGGGAAACCATTCCAGAGAACCAGCATGTCATTTAAAGGTACTGAAATAACGTTTGAGGATAGCCGTGATGTATTTATGAATCCTGGAAATAGTCCTCTTTCTTCCTCTTGTGGTAGGTGGGGTGATTTTTTCTGCCTCACTGATGGTACACTTGTCTGCATGACTTATTTTGGCTAACAGAAAATGACAAATGTAGTATCTCCAGCCTGAAAAAAGTTTATATGTGATTTTGTAGTTAAGTTTGACCTCTTGCTCCTCTGTGAAAAGAACAGGTGCATCACATGCCTGACCTCTGGCCTGGAGCATAGCCACAGTCAAACTTCAGTTTATATGAAACTCAAGCAAGAAATCAACAAGTGTTGGGTTAAGCCAATAAGATTTTTGAGGTTCTTCCTTATGCAGAAAACCAAATGAAAGCTGACAAATATAATGGCATTGGAGGACATCCTATACGAAGTCCTGATGAGAAGGTTTATATTGGATTCTATAGTTAAATAAAACAATGAAGACTTCAATTTCAAGACTTGGGTTTTATTCTATAGAACCTGAACTTGGTTGGCCAATCTGTGATTAAAAAAATGAAACGTTAGTTCCATTGTGGTAACAGTGTTGACAAGAGCCTGTTTTCTCTAATAGTGATCAAATGTGAGTGCTCTCAAATATTTTTGATTATGGCCAGAATTAATGTAAATAAATAGATCCTATGACTTGACTTTAACTTTCCTATGCAACACTTATCTTCAGTCATCAAGCACCTCTTATCTGGGATTTCACTGTGTATTGCATGGGACTAGGATTTTACCATTAAGATAGAACTGGACTGGCTTATAATTGGGCTGGCATTTTCATGACTTTTGTTTCCTGCCTTATTAAATGACTGGTAGGGCTTGGAATACATATTTAATCCTTAAACATTTCTCATTTTGATTTAGAATTATTTCTTTGAAAAGCTATTTAAAATCTTCAGGCAGTCAAGTGAATAAATCTCAAAATCTATCTAGGCTTGTTAATCAGCTTAACATACCCCTATATCAATGGGATCAGTATATAGTCTACTGTTTAAATAAGGACACTTTTGGGAACAAAATAGAATACTACTAGTAATTGTCCTAGTACAACAAACATAAACTGAAAATGTTTAGGGCAAACCTAGATATATGGTGATCTAGTGTATGAAGGAATTAAACTATCACATTCATCACTGCTTTCTCACTCTCCATTTCCTGGAGAAAATTTTAAAAAGGAAGATTCCACTAGTCATTGCCCTTTTTCTATCAATCATCTTTCATGTATATGGGTCCTACCTCTATCTGCCTCACCTTCTACCCACTCAGCCAGCTTTTGAGACAAGTGAGAAAAGGTTCAATTACTTCTGTAGTCTGAATTCAGTAGTTAAAAACCACATGACAACAGAACTTCAGTGAACATATAAAAACGTGAAATTATGTTCAGCATAATAAGAATGAATATAAATATTATTGCCTTTTTTCAAAATAGCACAAGAAATATAGATTTTTTTATTTCAAAGAATTTAAGAGCTTTTCCACATTTTTTCCCTAATGAAAAATGTAGCAAAAACTATGCTTTTAGCAATGCTAAGAAAACCATCACTGTTAAGATGCTTTAATTGCCTTTGAGAGGATCTTCAAAATTGAATATTTTCAGTGGAATTAAAATTATTTAAGATATTCTACTTGATATGAACTCTTCGAAGTCAGTAACTATGCAACTTTTCTAACATCATGTGCTGTATACCAATATAGATTAAGAAATCAAGACTACTTTCAGCCCTATCTAGAGTAGTAATTAAAAAGTTTACAGAGATAAAGAGATATGACCTTGACATTGAAAATTTGGAACAATTTAAAATTGCACAGAAGATTGGAGAAGGCATGGAAATTAACTGACTAAATTCAGAAAAGTCAAAAAGGAAAACATGTTCACTGTATACTGAAGAAAAAGCTATTTAGAGCAGATAATTTGTTTTTCTGGAATGGCAATGATCTAGTGTTCCATGGATTGAAATATCTACATGTCATCAAAAGCACTTATATTTATGTTTGTATATTCCTGAGTTTATATTATCATCAATGGTTTCTATTGCAAAAAAGAATTTTAGAATCTACTTGAATTATGTAATCCTTTTTCCCCACCAAGGAAAGAATATTTGATTAGGCTAGGGATGGATATCAGAATTATTAGAGCAAGAGAATGATGTCAGAAAGATGGCTGACTAGAGACACCTGGCATTCATTCCCTTCACAAGAAAAGACCAAGGCAAAGAATAAACAATAAAAATTCAACTTGAGTGTTAGAGGGAGAGTGCTGGAATGCAGTAAGGGAGCGGCTAGGTCCCTGTGGTGCTCAGAAGCCCAAGAGAGCAACATTGAGAGGGAATTGAGGCACCCTGTTTCTGCTGCCCTGTTTCCCCACCTAAGATCAGGTCAGTAGGCTCAAGTCTTTACCCCTTGTAAAGAAAATGTAAGCAAAAGACCCCCACCACCAGTTCTCATTGCCACTGCAGACACTGGCGGTTCTTATTACAGGGTAATTCTACAGTTCTTATAAGCCTTGAGCCCGGTCTTGGGAGCTGCCTAGAATTCATGTGTCTGCATAGCTCTTGATTAAGAGTTACATACTCCTAACCCTGCCCATGATCCAATCTGCTGCAATGTAAAATCATCTTGAAACCAGAGCCACTACTAAAGTGTTCCCTACTCTGGGGGCCAGTAGTCACCACCTCGTCAGCCCTGGAGCTCTGCCATCATTCCACCAAGCCCACCAAGCCCACATGAGTTCATGTATATTCCTGAAACTATATTATCGTCAATGGTTTCTATTGTAAAACACTCAGTAAATAGAAAACTGCCAGTTGGAGAAATGGCCTGGTAGATCCAACCCAGGTAGACCACCTCTTGAGCTGGCTGGGAAGCAATGTCCCATGCTTCTAACTGGAGTAACAGCCCAGCAGCCCTGATCCCAGCAAGCCAGTCCCAAGCTAGTTGACCCACTATGGGCACATACTAGCCTCTGTTCTGAGACAGAACCTGGCAAGCCCAAGTCTGGCAAAATGACACCACCACTACCACTAACTCTCACAGCGTAGGCCACTGAGGCACTTGGAAACATCACTAACATTGATTATAATGGAAGAAATAAACAGAAAATCCACTACTGTGTCCACTCAGAATCAAAGCCAACACATCCTACCTGATACCATAGAACCCATTAATAGGAATGAGTCTTTTCCTATAAAACCTACTCCTGAAATTGGAAGAAACAACTGTTCCACCAGATGTACAGATATCGATATAGTGACACAAAAAACATAAAAAAGCAAAAAAAAAAGACACTTCCAAAGGAACACAATAAATCTTCAGTAACCAAAAACAAAACAAAAATACAGAAAAATATGAAATGCCAGAAAAGGAACTCAAAATAATAATCTTATGAAAGCTCAGCAAAATATAAGGGAATGCACCTAGAGAATACAATGAAATCAGGAGAGGTTTGTGATCTGAATGAGAAATTCAACAAAGAGATAATATCATTTTTTTTAAAAAAAGGAAATCTTAGACCTAAAGAATCAAATGAATTAAATGTATAAAATACCACCAAGAGATATAATAACAGACTAGACCAAGCATAGGAAGAAATTTCTGAACTTGAAAACAGAGTTTTCTGAAATATCCAAGGCAGCCAAAAGAAAAAAACAATAAAGAAGAAAAGAAGAAAGCTTACAGAACTTATGGGACACAATTAATTGAACAGATATCCACTTTATGAAGGCAGCAGAAGAAGAATGAAAAAGTGTGGACAGCCTATTTAATAAAAAAGAGCTGAAAACTTCCCCAATCTTTGGAAACTGATGAACATCCAGATCCAGGAATTCCAAAGATCCCCAAATAGATTACACCCAAACACGTCCTCTTCAAGGCAAATTACAGTGAAATTGTCAAAAGTCAAAGACAGAGAATTTTAAAAACAGCATGAAAAGTATGTCACATGTAAGGAAATCCATATTAGACTAACAGATTTTTTAACAGAAATCTTACAGGCCAGGAAAGAATGGGATGATATATTCAAAGTGCTGAAAGAAAAAAATAAAAACTTCTACCAAAAATTCTATACCTGGCAAAGCTACCCTTCAGAACAAAAAGGAGAAATAATTGTTTCCCAGACAAGGAAAAAGTGAGGAAATTCATCACCATTAGAGCATCACTACAAGAAATGCTTATGGGAGTTTTACATCTGGAAGCAAAAAACAACAACAATAACAACAAAAACAAACAAAAAACTACCATCCTGAAAACACACAGAATTATGACTCACTAGTAGAGCATATAGACAAAGCAGAAATAGAAAAGAATAAAATCTTATACTACCTAATTCATCAAACTACAAAGATAAAAAGAGAAGAAGAAAAGAACAAAGGATATGTAAAACAACCAGAAAACAGTTAATAAAATAACAGCAGTAAGTTCTCACCTATCAATAATAACTTTGAATGTGAACAGATTAAATTCCTCAGTTAAAAACTACAGACTGGACACATGGACTTTAAAAAAGAACAACTATTTGCTTCCTACAGAAATTCAATTCACCTCTAAATACACATATAGACTGAAAGTGAAGAAAAGGAAAAAGAAATCTTGTGCAAGCAAAAACCATAAACAAGCAGGACTAGCTATGCTTAGATAAAACAGACTTTAAAAACTGTAAAAAGAAACAAAAAAGAAAACCATTAAGTAATTTTATTAATTAATAATAAAGAGATCAACTAAGCAAGAGAATATAACAACTGTAAATATTTCTGCACCCAACAGTGAAGAACTCAGATATACAGCAAATATTATTAGATCCAAAGAAAGAAACTCCAGTGAAATAATAGCTGGTGACTTTGTCATCCCACTCTTAGCATTGAACAGATTAACTAGACAGAGAATCAACAAACATCAAATTTAAACTGTACCATAGACCAAATAGACCTAACATTTACAGAACATTTCAACCAAAACCTATAGAATATACATCCTTTTCATTAACACATGTAGTATTCTCTAGGATTGACTATATTTTAAGTAAGAAAACAAGTCTCAAAAATTTTAACAAATTGAAATTATATCAAGTGTCTTTCCTGACCCAAGCGAATAAAACTAGAATTTATTAATAAGGGGAACATTTGAAATCGTACAAATACATGGAAATTAAACAAAATTCTCCTGAATAATCTATGGATCAAAAAAGAAATTTAGGAGGAAATGTTAAATATTCCTTATAACAAATAAAAACAAATACATGACATACCAAAACCAATGGGGAACAGCAAAAGCAGTATTGAGACAAGATTACAGCAATAATTGCTGACATCATAAAAGCAGAAAGAATTCAAATAAAACACTCATGAACTTTAAGGAACTAGAAAAGCAAGAACAAACCAAACTTAATATTAGTAGAAATAAATAGTAAAGATCAGAGCAGAAATAAATAAAATTGAAATTAAAAAAATACAAGGATCTACAAAACAAAATTTTAATTTGTTGAAAAGATAATATCAAAAAAGAAAATATTAGCTGGATTAAGGAAGAAGAGAGAAGAATCAAACAAAATTAGAAACTTAAGACATCACAAGAGGATTGTTAGAGACTATGATGAAGACTATTATACACCAAGAAACTGGAAACCTTAGAGAAAATGGATAAATTTTTAGATGCTTACAAACTACCAAGATTATACTAAGACAATATAGAAAACCCAAACAGGTCAGTAGTGAATAAGGAACCAGTAATAAAAAGTCTCCAAACAAAGAAAGGTCCAGAGCCAGATGTCTTCACTGATAATTTCTACCAAAATTTTAAAGAAGAACTAATACTAATACTTCTAACTATTCAGAAAAAGAAAAAAAGTGAAAGACTGGGCACTTTTTCTAACTCATTCTACATGGCCAGCATAATGCTGATATCAAAACCCGATAAGGACACAACCAAAAAAGAAAACTACAGGGCAACATTTGTGATACACATAGATGCAAAACTCCTCAATCAAACACTTGCAAATTGAATCCAACACCACATCAAAAAGATTATAAATTATGATCTAGTGGGGTATATCTTAAGCATGCAAGGATGGTGTAGCATACACAAATCAATAAACATGATACATCACATCAATTTTATGAAGGGCAAAAACCGTATGATCATCTCAATAGACACACAAAAACATATCTGATAAAATTTAATGTTCCTTTGTGATAGGAAACTCAACAAATTATAGAAGAGATGTACCTCAACACAATAAAGGTAACATGACAAACTGATAGCTGCCATCATATTAAATGAGGAAAAGCTGAGAGTCTGAGTCTTTCTTCTAAGAACTGGTAAAAGTCAAAGAAAACCACTCTGACCATTCTTTATTCAACACAGTACTGGAAGTCCTAACCAGAACAATTAGGTAAGAGAAATAAATAAAGGACATTCAAATTGGAAAGGAGGAAGTCAGTTGATCCGTCTTTGCATATGACATCATCTTATATGTAGAGAAACCTAAAGATTCTACCAAAAATACCTCTTAGAACAGATAAATGAATTCAGTAAAATTTCAGGACACAAAATCAACATATAAAAATCAGTAGTATTTCTAAGCACTAACAACAAAGTAGCTGAAAAAGAAATCAAGAAAGCAATCTCATTTACAATAGCTATACATAATACCTAATAATAAATTCAGTGAAGGAACTGACAAATCTGTTACAAGGAAAGCTAGAAAACACTGATGAAACAAATTGAAGACACACATACAAAAAATTGAAAGATATCCCATGTTCATGGGCAAGAAGAAATAATGTTGATAAATGACCATACTACCTAAAGCAAAACACAGATTCAATGCAATCCCTATCAAATTAGCAATGCCATCCCTCACAGAAATAGAAAAAAAAATCCTAAAATTATTATACAACCGCAAAAGATCCCAAATAGTCAAAGTAATCCTGTGCAAAAAGAACAAAGCTGGGGCATCACACTACCAGATTTCAAAATATACTATGAAGCTATGGTAACCAAAACATCATGGTGCTGGCATAATAACAGACACATAAACCAGTAGAACAGACTAGAAAATGCAAAATTAAATCCACCTATTTATAGCCAACTGATTTTTAACAAAGGTGCAAAGAACATTCATTGAGTAAAGAACAGTGTCTTTAATAAATCGTGCTTGGAAAACTAGAAGAATAAACCTAGTCTCCTATCTTTCACTTTATACAAATATCAACACAAAATAGATTTAATATTTTAATGTAAGACCAGAAACTATGAAACTACTAGAAGAAAACAGAGGGGATACGTTTAAGGACATTGGTCCAGAAAAAGACCTTATAACTAACACCTCAAAAGCATAAGAAAAAATAAAAGCAAAAATAGGCAAATAGGATTAGATCAAACTAAAACTTTTGTACAGCAAAGTAAACAAAAGAGGGAAAAGACAACCTACAGAATTGGAGAAAACAGTTTCAAACTATTCATATGACAAAAGATTAATAGCCAGAATACACAGGGAACTCAACGGCAAAAACCCAATAACCCAATTTTTTAAAATGGGCAAGTGATCTGACTAGACATTTTAGAAAAGAAACATACAAATGGCCAACAAATATATTTAAAAAATACTTAACGTCGATAATAGGAAAATGCACATCAAACCCACAATTAGATATCATCTCACCCTAGTTAGAATGAACATCATCTAAAAGAAAATTAAATGCTGGTGAGGATGCAGAGAAAGGTGAACTCTTATGCGCTGTTGGTGGGAATGTAAACTAGCACAGCCATATGGAGAATAGTATGAGGTTCCTCAAAAAACTACAAATAGAACTACCACATATTCCAGCAATCCAACAATTGGGTGTTTACACAAAGGAAAGGAACTATGTGTATGGAAGAGGTATCTGTACTCTCATGTTTACTGCAGCACTATTCACAATAGCCAAGATATAGAATCAACTTAACTGTTTATTGACAGATGAATGGATTAAAATCATGCAATATATATATACACAGTGGATACTCTTCAGTCATAGAACAGGAATGAAATACTGTTATTCACAACAAATAAAAGAACCTGGAGGACATTATGTTAAGTGAAATAAGCCAGGAACGGCAAGATAAATTTCTTTATCTGCATGTTCTCATGCATGTTCAGAACATAAAAACATTTGTCTCATGGAATGATAGAGTTGAATAATGGTTTCTAGAGCATGGAAACGGTAGGGAGAGAAAAAGAGAAAGGGTAGTGAGGTAGAGATTGGTAAAAGGAGACAAAATTACAGCTAGATAGGAGAAATAAGTTCTAGGATTTTATAGCACTGTAGAGTGACCACAGTTAATAATTTATTATATACTTTAAGATAGCTAGAAGACAGGATTGTGAGTGTTCCCAACACAAATGATAAATGTTTGAGGTGATGGATATGCTAATTACTCTGACTCAATCATTATACATTTTAGATATCAAAAATTACTATTTGCCCTATATATATGTACTATTGTATATCAATAAAAATAAAAATATAAAATAACAAATAATTAGAAAACATTGATTCTTAGTTTGTCCTTTAAAGAACAAACATACTCAAAAAAAAGAAACGTATATAATGAAAGTCATATAGCAATAGACTATTATTGAATGCAATAAAGAGGGATACATCCACACACATACATATATATATACACACATACATATATACAGATATGTATACACAAAAATGCGCAAACATGTTATTCATCTTAAAGTAACTCAGAAACACAAAAATAAAAATATATGCAAAGACATTCTAGAAATGTTTAATATAAAAAAGCAGGGATAGCATTCAAAACAGACAATAAATTTGAAAAGTCCAAGCAAATAACATTAAACTAGGAAAAGGAAATTTTATAATGATAAAAGACAAAGTAATGTTTTTTCAGTTATAAATATCAGTATGCCTAATAACAATTCATGAAAATTTATAAATCAAAACCAAGAAGGAACAGAAATCCATAACAAGTAGCAGAATTTAATTTACCCCCTGCAATCCAATAAACTACATTGACAAAAAGACATGTAAATATAGAGAAACCTGAATAATATAATAAACATAGTGGATCTAATTGGTACTTTGGAACTTTGCATCTTAAAGCATTCTTTTCAAATGTTCATAGAACATTTAAAAAATGGCCATTTTGTTCTGTGCATTTACCAAGGCACAAAGAAAACTGGTAAATTTCCATAAGTAGAGAATGCAAGCAGCATCTATTAATCACAGTGAAATCAAACTATAAATTAATAATTGTATTAGTTATCTCTTGCTGCATAACAAGATTTCTACAAACTTACTTGCTTGAAGCACATAAATTTATTAACTCACAGTTTCATCTGCCTCCTATGCAATGTTGCAGTGTCATTTGAGGCTTGACTAAGTGGGTAATCATTTCCATACTCATGTGGTTGCTGGCAGAGTCAATTTCTATGACATGTACTAAGAGCCTCAGTTTCTCCCTGGCTGTTGGCTACAATACTTTGCAGTTTTTTTTGTTTTTTTTTTTTTTGCAGAATAAGGCATCTCCATTTGTTCTGGAGTAATTGTCAAAGTATATTGAGAAATAAAACAGGTAAGACACGGAAGGCATACAGATTGCTACTGCTGGTATTTATTTTTATCTTATTTTCAGCTTTATTTTAGATTCAGGGGGAACATGTGCAGGTTTGTTACCTGACTATATTACATGATGCTAAGGTTTGAGGTACAAATAATCTTGTCACCCAGGTGCTGAGTATAATACTCAATAGTTTGTTTTTCAAACCTTTCCTCACTCCTTCCCTTCCTTGTCTCATAGTCCCCAGTGTCTTTGTTGCCATATTTACTAGGCAGGATAGTTACTACTAGAAACAGTGAGGGTACAGACATTGGGTAAACACAGCCATTCCAAATGGGAGAAATTGGCCAAAACAAAGAGGCTACCTGCACCATGCAAGTCTGAAATCCAGCAGGGCAGTCAAATCTCAAAGCTCCAAAATGATCTCCTTTGACTCCATGTCTCACATCCAGGTCACACTAATGCAAGAGGTACATTGCCATAGTCTTGGGCAACTCTGCCCCTGTGGCTTTGCAGGGTATAGCTTCCCTTCCCATGAAGCTGCCTTCATGGGCTGACATTGAGTGCCTACAGCTTTTCCAGGTGCACAGTGCAAGCTGTCAGTGGATCTACCATTCTGGAGTCTGGAGGATGGTGATCCTCTTCTCATAGCTCCACTAGGTGATGCCCAGTAGGGATTCTGTGTGGGGTCTCTGATCCCACATTTCCTTTCTGCACTGCCCTGGCAGAGGTTCTCCAAGAGAGCTCTGTCCCTGCAGCAAACTTCTGCCTGGACATCCAGGCATTTCCCTACATCTTCTAAAATCTAGGTGGAGGTTCATGAACCTCAATTCTTGAATTCTCTGCACTGGTAGGATCAATACCATGTGAAAGCTGCCAAGGCTTGAGGCTTGCACCCTCTGAAGCAATGGCCCGAGCTCCACATTGGCCCTTTCAGCCATGGCTGGAGCAGCTGGGACACAGGCACCAAGTCCCTAGACTGCAGACAGCACAGGTACCCTGGGCCTGGCCCATGAAACCACCTATCCTCCTATCCTCTGGGCCTGTGATGGGAGGGGCTGCTGTGAAGACTTCTGACATACTCTGGAGACATTTTCCCCATTGCCTTAAGGATTAACATTCACCTCTTCATTACTTATACATATTTCTGCAGCCAGCTTGTATTTCTCCCAGGAAATGGGATTTTCTTTTCTATCACAGTGTTAGGATGCAAATTTTCTGAATTTTAATGCTCTGCTTCCCTTATAAAACTGAATGCTTTTAACAGCACCCAAGTCACATCATGAATGCTTTGCTGCTTAGAAATTGCTTTTGCCAGATACTCTAAATCATCTCTCTCAAGTTTAAAGTTCCACAAATCTCTAGGGCAGGGGCAAAAGCCACCAGTCTCTGCTAAAATGTAACAAGAGTCACCTTTACTCCAGTTCCTAACAAGTTTCTCATCTCCATCTGAGACCACCTCAGTTTGGACCTTATTTTTCATATCACTATCAGCATTTTGTCAAAACCATTCAACAAGTCTCTGGGAAGTTCCAAACTTTCCCATATTTTCCTGTCTCTTTCTGAACCCTCCAAACTCTTCCATCCTCTGCCTGTTATCCAGTTCCAAAGTAGCTTCCAAATTTTCAGGTATCTTTTCAGCAGTGTCCAATTCTACTGATACCAATTTACTGTATTAATCAATTTTCATGCTGCTAATAAAGACATAACTGAGACTGGGTAATTTACAAAAGAAAGAGATGTAATTAGACTTACAGTTCAATGTGACTGGGGAAGCCTCATAATCATGGTGGAAGGCAAGGAGGAACAAGCCATGTCTTACATGTATGGCAGAAGGCAAAGAGAGACAGAGGGACCTGTGCAAGAGAACTCCTCTTTTTAAAACCATCAGATCTCATGAGATCTATTTACTACAATGAGCACAGCATGGGAAAGATTTCACCCCACGATTCAGTTACCTCCCACCAGGTCCCTCCCACAACACATGGGAATACAAGATGAGATTCGGGTGGGGACACAGCCAAACCATATCATGTCCAAAGCAATCTACAGATTTAATGCTATTCCTATCAAATTACCAATGGTATTTTTCCCAGATTTTGAAAAAACTATACTAACATTCATATGAAACCAAAGAAGAGCTCAAATATCCAAGACAATTCTGAGCAAAAAGACTAAAGCCATAGGCATTACGTTACCTGACTTCAAACTATACTATAAGGCTATAGTAATCAAAACAGTGTGGTACTGATACAAAAACAGACAGATCAATGGAATATAACAGAGAACCCAAAAATAAAGCGGCACACCTACAACCATCTAATCTTTAACATAATAACCAACAGGAAAAGGACTCCCTATTCAATAAAGGGTGCTGCGATAGCTGGTTCACCATATGCAGAAGAATAAAACTCGACGCCTACCTTTCATCAGATACAGACATTAATTCAGGATTGATCAAATATTTGAATGTAAGATGTCAAATTATAAAAATGCTAGAAGAAAACCTTGGTAATAATTGGCCTTGGCAAAAAATTTTGGGCAATTGCAACAAAATCAAAAATAGACAGTGGGACCTAATTAAAGAACTTCTTTATAGCAAAAGGAACTATCAATAGACAATGCAGACTACCTTCACAATGGGAGAAAATATTTACAAATTATACATCTGACAAAGGTCTAACATCCAAAATCTGTAAGGAATTAAACAACAGAACAAACAAAAACAAAGAACCCCATAAAAATGTCAAAATACATGAACAGATACTTCTCAAAAGAAGACACAGAAGTGACTGACAAACATATGAATAAATGCTCATCATCACTAATTATCAGGGAAATAGAAGTCAAAACCACAACAAGTTGCCATCTCATATCAGTCAAAATGACTATTACTAAAAAGTTAAAAAAAAAAAAAAACAAATGTTGGTGAGGCTGCAGAGAAAAGGTAACGCTTATAGACTGTTCGTTGGGGTATAAATTAGTTCAGTCGTGGAAAGCAGTTTGGAGATTTTTCAAAGAACTTAGAACTATCATTCAACCAAGACAGAAATCCCATTACTGGGTATAGAGCCAAAATAATACTGTTGTCCTTAAATATAAGTGTGTGTGTATCTGTGTGTGCATGTGCATGTTCCTGCACACATGCAAGTGTGTGTGTGTGTGTGTGTGTGTGTGTGTAATTTCTATGGATAGCTTACCTCTGGAAGCTCTGTGAGACATTGGAGATGGTCAGTTGTCTTCTGGTAGGAAACCAGAATGGCTGGGAAACTGTTGAACTAGTTCTCTTTTGTTTCTTTTTGAATTTTGTATCTTGTACCTGCATTGTTTATTCAAAACTAAAATATTTTTAAAATTAGCCTAAGGATTTATACAGAATATCTGTCTGAGCATGCTACCAGAGGGGCTTTATTATAATAATTGTACATTGACATGACTTTCTAATATTCCCAAAATATATTTGTAAAACTTTAGAAACTTATTCTTCACCACAAAACTTTCAACATTTTACGAAAGAAGAGGTCCTTTATTTCAAAAATAATATTGGAAACCACTTGAAGTTAAAAGCACCTTTTGAATTAGAACTGAAACAGAAAAGACTGCCAGTGCATTGAAATGATTAAAAGGAGTGTGATAATGGATTTCCTGGAGCTCACAGGTGTATGTGCTTGGTTTGATGATTTTAGCTGAGATGGAAGTAAAAATATAAAAGAAAAGTCTAGAGACTAATGTTCATTCTCTGCTTTCTTTCACCAAGCCAGAAAACCATAGATTTACCCCAATATTCCTAAGCAGGGAATGGCAAAACAAAAATAACTGGTAAATATTTTAGTTATAAAATTTTTATTTTTTTTAGACTGCAGCTTGATGTGTGAGATTTCATATTTCTCTAATTAGTACTGTTTTTTTTTTCTTCTCTTTAGGTTATGTTTAGAGTCAAAACAGTCTAATTTTACAATAAAATAGATTTGGTATTGTAGATATTTTTCTACATGTTCATTTTCTGATAGGATGGTAAATATGTCAGTTTAATATTACATGTTGAAATAAATGATATGACAATCAAATTATCTCAGAACTATTTATATTAATTGTCTTTACTGATGTGATGTATCAATGTTTCACCACAAATAGTTTGAAATGCCAGTTAGCTTTCAAGGTTTTTATCATTCAAAATTTTTCATGATTAAATCACATTAATGCTTTTGAAATAAACAAATTATGCTATTCTTATAAGGTTGGTGTGCTCTATAAAGTTTTTAAAATCACATTTAGAATAGAATAAATATCCAATTTTGAAATGGTAGTTTTCTTGAAAACTGCCCAAAAATAACAAGGAGAAGAAAAAACAAAACCTGAATTCCATTTTCAGAAAAGTTATAAGATCCAAGTAACCTCAAACCATATGGTATGAGAAGTTACTAAATACAAATGAAGGTCAAATGCAGGTTAGTGGTCCTGTTGAAGTAGGATGCCCCTGGCTGTAAAATTTAGACAAAGCCACAAGGCTGAAATTTTTAAAAGTAAGTGGCCCTAGGCTGGGCACGGTGGCTCATGCCTGTAATCCCAGTACTTTGGGAGGCTGAGGCGGGTGGATCACATGGTCAGGAGATCGAGACCATCTTGGCCAACATGGTGAAACCCCGTCTCTACTAAAAATACAAAAAAATTAGCTGGACGTGGTGATGCACACCTGTAGTCCCAGCTACTCCGGAGACTGAGGCAGGAAAACTGCTTGAACCCAGGAGGTGGAGACTGCAGTGAGCCAAAACCGCGCCACGGCACTCCAGCCTGGGTGACAGTGTGAGACTCTGTCTCAAAAAATAAATAAATAAATAACCTTTATTTATTTAAATCAATGGGAATGTTTTTGTAGGCTAATGGTGGAACTATTTGGTCACACAATCTTGAGAAGCAGAAGAGAGGTTCTGAAGGAAGAAGCACCCTTGAAACTATATTATTGGAAGCAAACGGTAAGCGAGGAAGTGCAGAGGAGACGGAAAATGAGGCATTTTTCTGTATAAGCCAAATGATCAAAGCACAGAAACAGTAGCTCAAGGGGAAAATGAAAGGCAATGAAAAAAAAATCCAAGTTCATTGAAATTACATTTTTAACAAGAAAAATAAAATTTCAGAAATGAAAAATAATTTTGCAAACAGCTCAAAAGAGATGAAATATGAGAACAGATACAGAGGCTTAGAGAATAAAAAGAAAAGTAGGAAAAATTAAATAATTAATAGTTTTTAAATAGTTACGGGATATATCACGTCTCTCGTTCTGGATATGGGTAAGTAGTGCCTTTCCTCCTTTTTCCCATCCTCTGACCAAACTGGCAAGTAATTTATCAATTGTGTTGATTTTCTCAATTAACCAGATTTTGGTTTTGACTTTATTGTTTTCTGTTTTCTATTTCATTGATTCCTAGCCTGATCTTTATAATTTTCTTTCTTCTGCTTATGTTGGGATTAGTTTAGTCTTTTTGTTTGCTTCTTAAGATGAAAACTGAGGTTATTGATTTAAAAACTTTTTTGGTAACATGAACATTTAGGGCTGTAAATTTCCCTCTAACTGCTGCTTTCAGGGTGAACTGTACAGCCTAAATTCCTCCCTTAGAAAAAAAGTACCATCCTACAAATTTTCACATTTTGTGTTTTTATATTTATTCATTTATATTAATTTAGTTCAAAATATTCTTTAATTTATCTTTTGATTTCTTCCTTTATCCTTGGATTATTAATGAATGTGTTACAGTTGAGTATTTCCTATTCAAAATGCTTGGGACCAGAAGTGTTTCAGAGTTCAGATTTTTAAAAATTTTAAAATATAGTCATGAGTTGCTCAATGATGAAGATACATTCTGAGGAATGAGAATTAGGTGTGATTTCATTGTTGTGCAAAAATCACAGTGTACTGACACAACCTGAGATGGCGTAGCCTTCTACATACCTAGGCTCTATGGTATAGCCTATTGCTCTTAGGCTACAAACCTATATGGCATGTTACTGTATTGAGTACTGTAGGCAAATGCAACACAATGGGATTTGTGTATCTGTAGATAAGATACAGTAAAAAACAATATTGTAATTTCATCAGTACATTGTTATACACACATGTGGTCCATCATTGACCAACATATCACTGGGCAACACATGACTGTATTTGCCTATACATAATGAGATATCTTAGGAATGGGATCCAACTCTAAACTCAAAATTCATTTATGTTTCATATATACCTTATACACACAGCCTGAGTGTAATTTTATACAGTATTGTCAATAACTTTGTGCATGAAACAAAATGTTGGCTGTGGCTAGACACATGAGGACAGGTGTGAAATTTCTCACTTGTGGTGTCACATCAGCATTAAAAATGTTTCCGATTTTTGAGCATTTCAGATTTTGAATTTTCAAATTAGGGATACCTAACCTATATTACATTTCGAAATATTTGGAAATTTTCCAGAGATCTTTATACTGTTGGTTTCTAATTTAACTTCATTGAAGTTAAAGAACATAGATTGTATGATGTTTTTTCTTTTAAATGTATTAGGGCTTGCTTTCAGCTCCACAATATTATCTATCCTGGTAAATGTTAGGATGCATTTGAATAGAATGTACATTCTGCTGTCATTGGATAGAGTGTTTTGTAAATGTCAATGAAGTCAAGTTGGTTAATTGTGTGCCTTCTCATCTTTACTGATTTTCTGTTTACTTGTTCCCCAATTATTGAGAGGATTATTTACAATCTTAGTATAATCATGAATTTGTTTATTGCAAACTTTATTCTTATTAGTGGAAGGAAAAGATTGAAATGCAACATCATGTTGACATCAGAAATGTATAAAAACAATATTTATAATTATTTCTTTCAAAATCCAATCTCATATATATATACGCATGCATTTATTATATGTATGTATTATATGTGTATATGTATATATAATATATATTATACATGTGTTATATATGTGTGTATATGTATATGTAATATATATTATACATATATGTTATATATATTATACATATATAAGTGTTATATATTTGTGTGTGTGTGTGTGTGTATATATATACATATATATGTATTTACCTTTTATCTTTGTTGTTTTCCAGATGATATTTCAAAAGAATCAGTTTATATTTTTGCACTGAGGTAAAAATGCATCTAATTCAACTGGTGAAAAAATTGTCCCCAGCAGTCTAAGAATCCAAATCAATTACATTTGGCAATCTGGTTACCATGCAAACTATTTGTTTTGTCTAATCTAGGGACAGTTTTAAAGCTGGTTGACATGATATTACTTCTGTTGTGTACTGACATCTTATCTAAAAATAGAATTACAATGAATAAAACTTTTAAAACTCATCTTTCTAATGCTCTTTTCACTGAACAATGACAAATACATTTACATTTGCCTGTTTCTCATTCTGTCTAGTAATAACCATATAGAAGAAATCCATAGGGCCTTTTTGTCTCAGATTAAGATATATCATTTATACTATTACCTGTCTTAACTATCGAGATGTTAACTATGATGCTGACAAAGAGAAGACCGCCATTTTTCATTAAAAACACAAGTTTGGGCCAGGTGCAGTGGCTCACACCTGTAATCCCAACACTTTGGGAGGCAGAGGTGTGCAGATCACTTGAGGTCAGGAGTTCAAGACCAGCCAGGCCAACATGGTGAAACTCCATCTCTACTAAAAATATAGAAGTTAGCCGGGCATTGTTGTGAGTGTCTGTAATCCCAGTTACTTGGGAGGCTGAGGCGGGAGAATCACTTGAACCCAGGAGGCAGAGGCTGCAGTGAGCCGAGATCACACCACTGCACTCCAGCCTGGGTGACAGAGGGAGACTCTGTCTCAAAACAAAAGCAAAAACAAAAACCACCACAAGTTTTGTTAAATAGAAGCAGATCTATAACTGAAGATGACATATTCGGCTTTTAACCTCTAAGGCTGCTAAAGGCTTCCAAAGATTAACTGTAGATATTCAGGTCAAAAGAGCAAAGATTTACCAAAGCGCTTTTGGCAGAAGTAATGATCTATGGAGTTAGACTTGAACTTTCTAAATTGTAATGATCAGCAAGGGGATTACATTATAACTATGAAACATAGATTTTTCAATAAGTGCAGTTAAAATTAAAATAATTTTTTCTTACCTATACATCTATGAGTTACAATCTTTATCATAGTTATGTAAGGTAAGTTGTGACATGAGAGATTATATATAATCTTCAGTTTAAAAAACTTTTCTCTTTTTATTCTCATATAATTAAATACATGGGTTTGCAGAAATACAACTCTAAATAAATATCTAAAAATGCTAAATAAAAGAAAAATGCAGGAAAAATAGCCTTATATGAAGTTAAATATACAATTTATTTTATGAGATTATGGAGATTTTTCTGGTTAAAGTTCAGCATATTTTAGTATGTATGAAACATTTTGGGTAAATTCTCATTGTATAACCATAACATTGGAAACACAATAGAACTAACAATGACCACATGTTTCCATTTACTACACTGCAACACTGAATGGTAATAGCCACCTCATAGTGGAGTTCTTCATGTAATTAGAAGGGTAGGGTGCTGGATATACCTGATCCAAATGGTGTATTGTATCCCTATATTGTTTCTACATTTCAAGTTTCCATTATCCTGTGGAATTCTTACTCAAACCACATATTCAACACTGGTTTCCTGAATTCCAGTTCATCATTTAAAAGTTCATTTCTCAATATTTGAGTCTGTATTTATAAAAAATCTCTGTGGAGATTTCAGGAAGTAAATCTGATAAAAGGAAACCAAAGGTATGAAATATGCTTATTTAATCTTAACACTTTAAGATAAATAATTTCACAAAAAGGATTACTTTGAAAACTAGTATACTACCCCAATATATTTTAAATATTGAATGAATCAAAAAGTCTGTATTTCAAGTAAATTAATGAGCAATGTGCTTACTACTTAAACAGTACTTATAAAGTGAACCATGAAATAAAGCGAACAGGTATTTGTTGAGCTCTCAGTACCACTATATACCTCCAGAACTTTGAACAATTCAAAAAATGAATGAAGCAAACGAGTACCACATTGAGTCAAAATACTTCTATCATGAGGAGAGGCTCAAGTGAAGAAGGTGGCTTCACGTTAGCCACCTGGGATTAAGAGCACTGCCCATCAGAATTGATCAGCTGTACAAAATGGTGTAGGCACCCCCGGCACCCCCCACTCCACACCCACAGCCCATTGCCAGAAAAAGCAAAAATTTATACCTGCTCTGACAAATTATTGTCAAGAGGAAGGAGGAAAGCTGAGCCCACCATGCTAGGTTTTTATCCCCCACTTCACCAATGCATAAGTGAATGATGAGTCATTTCACCCTTAAAAATGGAGTGTGCTGAGAGGTCTCTCCTTGTGGAAACTAGGAGTAGATCCTCTAAATATTATTACTTTTAAACTTTCTAAAAGAACATAAAAGCAAATGAGTAGTATGTACAAAGAGCTATCTTAAAGGAGACTGATGAATTTCTTTTAGAAGACTATTTCTTTTTCTCATTTGGTGGATAACCTTATATATTAAATTATCAAGATTCTTCCATAGCTAAATTGCAAGGAAAAAAGCAATGAATCCAGAGTGAGACCATACATTAAAAGAAATTTCAAAGTTACATAAATAAGAGAAATGGACAAAATTAAACTATAGTGTTTAGGAGTACATACTTGGGTGATACAATTATTTTAAACAGCAAGAAAACAATTATTATAAATAATTGGAATATAATTTTATTTTATAATTTTGTGGTAGAACAAGTGGTTACGACTGGGTGGGTATTCTGAGGGGAGGAGGCTGCAAAGCTTTTTCCCTCAAACCTTTCAAAGCTGGGTTCTTGTCAACAATTACATTCAGCCTCGTCACTTTCTCAGAGAAATCCACTCTGATCACCCTATCTAAAACAGGTATTTACCGTCCATTTATATCTCAGCCCTTTCTTTCCTTTGTAACTCCCATTACAACTTATTTTTTTACACACCTTTTATTTTTTTGTCACTCTTGTTCTTTAGAATGTATGCTACATGAAAACAAAGATTGCTGTCATAGCACTACTAACACAGAGCCAGAGACATAATTGGAACTTGCTAATTATTAATTCAATGAGTAATTGAAATACAGAACCCTTCAGAACCCTGTGACACCAAAGTCCTTGTTCTTAACCAGGATATTGTGCTGTTACCTTCAGCCTCTTCTATTGTCACTTCTTGTCCCACTCTCTGGACTCATAATTCTAACATATATGCCTATTTTTATTGTTCTTTTTGCCTATATCCTCGCATTACCTTTTTCTTGTATTTGGCTAGCTCTAGTAATTGTTCAACATTCAGCTTAGTCATCATTTCTTCCAGAAAACCTTCTCTTGTATTTCCTCTTCCTCCAGAGCAGATTAGGTAGTATGTCTTTCATGTTTCCAGAATATTTTGAGCATAATCTCTCTCACTGTAAGCCATAATTGTATGTGTCCACCTTTCTCACTCACTATGCACTGAGTAAATGTTAATTAAAAGCACATACTTAAATAGAACTATTATTGCCAAAACAAAGCAGTTAAGAGAAATAAATATTTAAAATTATCAGAATATATGAAAACCTTTCAGAGATTAAAAATAGGCTTAATAGAAACAGTTAACTACAGGTAGAATCAATACATCAGGACTACTATCATTCATCTGAGCTAAAACAGATTCAGTTGTTTGTGATCAGGCTCCTTAGCCATTTTAATCTTTATTGATAAGGCAGTTGCATACTGTGGTCTCTTCACATCAAAGAAGAATATGAAAATATGAAAGATAATTAATCTTCAATTAATATCTAATGATGAAGGATGGCATCAGTTAGGATACTTTTTGGCTGCAACATAGAACTACATTTCAAGCTGGTTTGAAGTAAGGGTACTTATCTTAAATATAATTTATTCAAAGGCAAAGTGATCTTCAGGCTTATCTGAAGACAATTTCATGAAGGAATCAGATTTTTCATTTCTCAGCTCTGTATCTCAGCTCGGCTGACTTCCCTCCAGGCTGCAGAGATGACCTCAGCAGTTCCCTAAATCACCTAATAAAATGATGCTATTTTTTCTGTATTTTATTTTTAAGAAAAAAAAAGTCATTTTCCAGAAGCCTCTTAAAGACTTCCCATTGAATATCACTGGTCAGCACTGGTGACTTGTTCATGCCTAAACCACTACCAACATTGGGTCTTCTATAATTGTTAGACATAAAAAGGATTAGAGAAATCGATCACAAATACTGTGGTCAGAATATGACTAACATCCCTGTAGGCAGTTACTGATTCTAATGATTAAAAACCATGTTGCATCAAAAGAAATAGGAAATAGTAAGTTAATGAAATAAATTGAAATGTAGTTGCTGGCCATTTCACAATGTTATAAAATTCATAAAAGCTAAAGTTGAGAATTGTGACTATCACCTACATCATGTTAATTCTTAGAATTCACGAATGTTATACACATTTGCAGAGAAAAAGCAAAGATCAAAATAGGGAAACATATTCGGTAACCTGGTCTTGTGTCACTGCACATGCCAAAGATACGATTCATTCTCTTTATTGCCAATTAATTTTAGTTTTTCTTCTAACACCCATTCTAGAATATTTCTACGACTGAGACTAAAAGATAAATAAAAAGTCTCTTTAAGTGCAGAAGGTTTTTCATTTATGACTGTGGGTGAAAGATACATTATGAATAGTATTGATTTTCTTGACCTCAGTCAAGTGACATGAAAGCTTCACCTATATTCATTTTCTCCTCACATTTGTCATAAATCTCCGACATGCCGATATTTTATATTTGAATGCTTTGTGCACATTAGCAATATTGTAAAATCATATTGTATTGTGACAAGGCACTAAATTTATTTGAGAGAGTCCATTTTAGCACTATATGCACTATGCATAATAAAGCAGTTATTGATTCTAATGACAGATTATCACAACATTAATAATTTAGTCAAAGCAAGATCTTTCTTCATTTAAAATTGGAAAACAGTTGCTAAAGAAAAAATAGCCAGCACTTCTATTAGCTTTACTTGTAATGATGCTGTTCATCATAATTATGTGTTATTATATATATCCATCTATATAGGTCATATTAAGTTCAGAAACATAGCGATATAACCTGTAATATAGTCATGGCTTTTAAATCTTTAATTCTCAATAATGATAATGGGGTAAAGCTTGTATATTGTCTGTCTATACTCAGATAAAAATATTTATTTATTTTCACCTCTGGCAGGACCTATCACAAATGATAAAAATACTATCACTGTAAAAACAAAATCAGGTGAATTGTCTAAAGACTCAGATATATTTAAATGAAATGCAAATTCAGTTTAAGGCATTGCTTATCTGTAATTGAATTTATTTGAAGCACTAAGTACCTATAAAATTTTGACCATGAGATTTTATATATGAATAGCTGAGTTGCTAATGATATTTGGAGGTATTCAAATATAATACACAATATATCCCATATTTTCAATTGTACTGAAATTCCTTGCATGAAGAAAAGTTTATTCTCCATGTTGAACTGTTTGCTATTTTGTTGCCAAATTAAACCAAGATTTGCTTTCAACTCAAACATGCCATGTCCCTTTGTGTGATCTGTCTATATACATATGTCTAAGTAAATAATATGCTCACTGTTGGAGAAACATAAATCCTCAATTTTTACTCTCAGCATAGTTGTTTCTAGTTAGGAAAAGAATATTCAGGGCTTCCAGTCTGAGATAACTGGGTAAAGTTATCTGTAATTCAATCACCCTTTCCTCTTAAACCAATCCCAATTATAAGATATTGAGAAACAAAATGTAATTATGTTAATCAATCTCTAAGGAAAGTAGGAATCACCTATAACCCCAAACAACAATATAGGAAGAAAATGTATTAGTAATTTAACTAGATATAGACAGCACTGAGTGAATAGCTCTCTCTATAGATTTTCTACAGAAGGAATAGTTTTCCTAATTTAGAGGCACACTCTATGAAGACAAACCTACAAATCTATGCTTAGAATAATAATATTTAGATATAAGGAATAGAATTAGGAGACTCCCTAAACCCTGGTGGACAAGACAGCATGATCAGCAAACTGGGGCTGAGGAGAGTAGCACACACGTGCCATAGAGCAAAGAACCACTACAGGTGCTAGAAGAAACAGAAAGTGATGCCAAGCAGCCCCCAAGCTACTGCTCTTGATCCACTAGAAGGATAAGTAATGACTAAATCAAGATGCCCAAACATATATGCTTGGAAACTCAGTGCACACTTTTGTATTAAAAGCAGCCTTGTTGTCAGTCCTATAGTTCTTTTTAGTTAAAGAAATGTATAGTCTTGGGCACAGTGTTGTGCTAAAATTTCTGAAGGCTACAAACTGAATCTGCCTGCTATTCAAGTTAGCTTCTTGCACAGCTCAATCACTCAACCCTTATTCAACACCCTGATGTTGAAAATAGTTATTCCAGAAAGAACTTTCCTCATTAAAAAAGGATTGGGCTTCCAGCAAAGATATTGCAGGAGGAGTGGCAAAAATATGGGATTCGAAAAGCAGAATACAACCGGAATGATGCCATTGCCTAGGTTAATACTGGAGACAAATGCTTCTCCGTGAAATAAAAGAAACTAAAGAAAATATGCCTTCTGGAAGCAAAAAGGAAAAGAAAATATGCCATCTGGAATAAATAAATGATAGGGAGATTAAAAGGAAATATGATGAGACATAAAGAAGAATATTGAACTAGTATAATTCATGAATAAATAAAGTAATAAAAACACAAAGTAATTGAAAGCAACTAATCACATCATAAATAAGTAGGAATATAAAAGATACATGTATAAGTAGGCATATGCAAGATACATGTAGGGATATATAAAGTACAAAAAAACATGTTAGAAGTTGGTTCCAATTGATATGCTTATAATATCGCATCCTAAGAGATAATATAAAGTCATTCCAGTCCCCTTGTAACATTTTTAAAAAAGACAATGTATTAGGTCATAAATTTTTTTAAAAATCACATTTAAAAAACACATACACATTTGTTTTTAATTAAAAACTTTTCTTATCTGGGAAATAATGATTATTAAATATTTATATATCTTTATAAGGCATGTTGTTAATTCAGTGATCAGAGAAAAAATTATACACTCAAATTCTTGTATTATTAAATTTAAAAGAATGATAATTGATGACTTAGGCACTTAACATAAAAACAGGAAAAAGCTCTCAACTAGTTAAAGGTCAGAAACACTTATAGGAAGAAAATAATATTAATAAAGTCAGAAATAAATACATTAGAAAATAGAACAAGGCTAGGCATGGTGGCTCATGCCTGTAATCCCAACACTTTGAGGGGGCCAAGGCGGGTGGATCACTTGAGCTCAGGACTTGGAGACCAGCCTGGCCAACTTGGCAAAACCCCATCACTACTAAAAACATAAAAATAAGCTGGGCATGGTGGCACAAGCCTGTATTCCCAGCTACTTGGGAGGCTGAGGCAGGAGAATCACTTGAATCCAGGAGGCAGAGGTTGCAGTGAGCTGAGATCATGCCATTGCACTCCAGCCTGGGCGACAGAGAAAGGCTGGGTCTCGAGAAAAGAAAAGAAAATAGAACAAGAGTATAACTAATGAATCGCACCAAAGTTAGTTCTTTGCAAGAATTACTAACTTAAAAAGAAATTTTAAATGAGAGTAGAAAATCCCTTTTAATATCAGGGAAATTGGAAGCATGTAAGAGAGATCAATATTTGCTATGCTCAGTATGTTTTATTTCCTTCTTTAGTAATAGAATCCAAAACTTTTAGCTAGATACATGGCTACCCACAAAGTCTTACTGTCCAGTCTTCCTTACAACTGGCGTCAGAAATGTCAGGTTACTGCCATCAGGAGCTATTCATAAAAGCAGCTGGTGGGTGTCTGTTCCCCAACCATTCTTTTTTCATCCTGCTGCCTGGTGTGCAGATCAGAAAGTAAAGCTTCAGTCACTATATTGGTCCATGAGGACAAGAGCCACACAAAAGAACGGCAGAATTATGTGCTGGAATTAAGTCAGGTCCATCAAAAAATTGTAGAGTCACCTACATGAACCTCAGACTACATTCCTTTCAACTTTATTTAACTAAAAAAATAATTTTCAAAATCACCTTGAGTAGGTTTATAATCTTTTAATCTGCAATGCTCTCTCTTGCATTCTTTTGCATCTGAAATAGAACTTAATTTTAACTGATTCAATAAATGAAAAATTATTTCACTCTATTTTGTGCAAACAAAACTGATTTAGAGGATTAAATAGATTATTTTTGAAGGAACAGAAGACATGAATATCTCAAACTTATCAATCACCACATTACATAAAAACTCTCGAAGAGTTAACCTCTCATATGGTTTTTATGGTAGTTTGAATTATTGTCCCCAATTCTCTCCCTCCTTCTCCAATCCCATTGATATAAGGCTTGATGACATGACTTGCGTGAGTCCATAAAATCAAAACAGAAGTGAAATACAGGGGTTTATTTGCTAGAAGCTTTAAGAGCCATAGAGTAATATTGCTCTTCTTTTCTCATACTATGAAAATTTGGCAGTGTGGATCCAAGGATGAGAAGACACATAGAAGAGTTCCAGGGATTATTAGCTGATACATAGCCAATATGAATTAAGATGAAGAAAGAAAACTCTGTTTTTGATACTTTTGGGTTGTTACTGCAACAAATTCTAGGGCAATAGTTCTTAATATGTGGTTCTAAGACTAGCAGCATCAGCTTGCTAAAACCTGCAAATTCTTGGGTGATACCCTCAACTTCCTGAAAAAGAAACTCCATTTACCAAGGCTTTTGGGTGATGCTGAGGTATACCAAAGTGTGAGAATTGCTGATTGAGTAGTAGCTAATTCTTACGGTTTCCAGGTAAATTCTATAAAACCTTTAACGTGCAGAAAACTCCAAAACTATTAGACTGTTTTAGATCACTGAGAGAGAAATCAAACTTCATTTATGATATAAAGCTTTTTAATAAGATACATATTAATATTAAATTTAAAAATAGATTAAAGAAAATTCCACACTAAACTCATCCTAGATTTGGGTAAAAATGTATAGTAAGTAAAATATAAACAGATAGAATTTAGCAGCACATTAATATTCCTCAGTGAAATAGAGTTGATGCCATGGCTGAATAGTGCATCTAGTGGAAGCTTCTACTAGTCATTGATATTTATCAATCACTATGTTAATGGGAAGCAGAGAAACATATATGATTCTCTCCATACATACACACACATGCACAAAATGGTCAAAAATAAAAGTTTCTTAATTTAAAAAGAATAACAAATACCTAGATAATTTTAAAATACGACAAAAAAGAGTATCTTTTAAGTTAATAACCAGCATAATGTCTAATTTTTAGGAGTCATATTTCTCCTTCCAATCATTGAGAAAGAGGTGTTTTTCCTAAATGTTTTAAAAAAGGTGTTTTTTAAAACATTTTGCATGAAATAATGAAGTCAATTGAAGATCATTTCTTATCTTCAGTAAATTAAATGCCAGACTAGTAAAGATTTAAACATAAAAATTATCCATTGAAGAACACATAGGGCATAATTTTTGAATCAGAGTGTAGAAGTCACAAAACTTAGAAATTATAAAAGAAAGTTAGTAAATTTGAATACCTAACAAATTGAAAACTTTTGAACTTTAATAATCAAGTGATAAATTGGAATAATAATTTTGCATTACATGTGACATTGAAAATGCTAGTTTATTCAGCATAAGAATAAGAACCAGTAATTTATTTAAAAATTGACAGGGTACACAAAAAAATAATTGACAGGAAAAAAAAATACATTTATTTGACTGGGTGTAGGGGCTCCCACCTGTAATCCTAGCACTTTGGGAGGCCGAGGTGAGCAAATTCCTTTAGCTCAGGAATTGAGACCAGCCTGGGCAACATGGCAAAACCTTTTCTCCAAAAATAAAAATAAAAAAATGCATTTATTTTAAATGTATGAAAAAAAGTTCACTTTAATTCATAATTAAATAAACAACAAAGTAACATTTTTCACTTGTCAAATTTGCCAAAATTAATATGTCTGATGTTTTAGTCAATTTTCTATAAGAAAATACCTGAGACTGAGTAATTTATAAAATAAATTTATTTCTAGTAGTTCTGGAGGCTGGGAAGCTCTACAGCATGACTGTGGCATATGGCAGGGGTCATCTATGGTGAGAGGTCAAAGGCAGAGGCAAGCACATGAGACAAAGTTACCAGAGGCTAGACTCACTTTATGGTACATACTCATAATAACTAATCCACTTCCACTATTACGACATGAATCCATTTTGGAGAGTTCTCTCAAGACCCAATAACCTTGGTAGGCTTCACCTCCCAACACTGTTGCATTGAGGATTAACTGACTTAATGAACTTTTGAAAACCATATTCAAGCCATAGCATTCTGACCCTGACCTCTCAAATTTATGTCTTCTTACAATACAAAATACATTTATTCCATCCCAATTGTTTAAAAAGTCTTAACTCATTTCAGTAGCAACTCAAAAGTACAAAGAATAAAGTTTCATCTAAATCTGATGTGGGTGAGACTCATGGCATGATTCACCTTGAGGCAAATTTCTTCCTGCTGTCAGCATGTGAAATTGTACAAGTTATCTATTTTCAAGATACACCGGGGGGACTGGCATTGGACAGACATTCCCATTACAAATAGGAGACAGAGACAAGAAGAAAGGATTACCACACCCCAAATAAGTTCAAAACTCAATAGAGAAAATAATATTGTCTTAAAGCTGGAGAATAATCTCCTTGGTTCTCTGTCCTAAGATCACTGGTGCAGGAGTTGGACCACTAAAGCCTCTGGCAGCACTGCCCCCATGACTTTGCTAAGCTCAGACCATGCTTCAGCTCCCTTAGGTAGAGCTGCAGTGGTAGCTTTACCCTTCTTGGATCTTGGTGGCAGTACTGCTCCCCCAGATTCATTCAGCATTGCACTATTGGGGAATCTCTGAGGTGGCTCTGTCCCTGTGACTAGTCTCTGCCTGGACACCAGGCTGCCTTCAATATCCTTTGACATTTAGGTGGGGAAAGCAATGCCCCCACAGCTTTTACATTCTGTCTGCCTTCAGACTTTAATACCACATGAATGGCCCTAAGATTCGCCTCTTGAACTTTTCAGAGTTGCAGGTTGAGCCACAGTTGTGGTTGCTTGAGCCACAGCTAATATGGCTGAAGAGCACTGTGCTGGGATGCAGGGAGTAGAGACCCACAAGACACCTGGGCAGTAAGCCTGTGGAGAACCAACCCAAATACCCATCAATGATAGACTGGATAAAGAAAATGTGGTATGTATATACCACGGAATAACATAAAAAGGAATAAGATCATGTCTTTTGCAGGGACATGGATGAAACTGGAAGCCATCATCTTCAGCAAACTAACACAGGAACAGAAAACCAAAAAACTTCATGACCAACAACCAAAAAGCAAATGCAACAAAGCAAAGATAAATGGATAGAACTTAATTAAACTAAAAATCATCCACACAGCAAAAGAAAAGAAAATCAAATACCGCATTTTCTCACTACTAAGTGGGAGCTGAACAATGAGAATACATGGACACAGGGAGAGGAACAACATGACCAGGGCCTGACAGGGGGTGGGTGGAAAGAGAGCATCAGGACAAATAGCTACTGCATGTGGGGCTTAATACTTAGGAGATGGATTGATAGATGAAGCAAACCATCAGTGGTGAGGGAGGACATCCTTGTCTTGTGCCTGTTTTCAAAGGGAATGCTTCCAGCTTTTGCCCATTTGGTTTGATATTGGTTATGGGTTTGTCATAAGCAGCTTTTTTAGTTTTGAGGTATGTTCCATCAGTATCTAGTTTATTGAGAGTTTTTAACATGAAGGAATGTTGAATTTTATCATAGGCCTTTTCTGCATCTATTGAGACAATCATGTAGTTTTTGCCATTGGTTCTATTTATGTGATGGATTTCATTTATTGATTTTCATATATTGAACCAGCCTTGCATCCCAGGGATGAACCCAACTTGATCGTAGTGGGTAAGTATTTTGATGTGCTGCTCAGTTCAGTTTGCCAGTATTTCATTGAGGATTTTTCTATCAATGTTCATCAGGGATATTGGCCTGAATTTTTTGTTGTTATTGTATCTCTGCCAGGTTTTGGTATCAGGATGATGCTGGCCTCATAGAATGAGTTAAGGAGGAATTCCACTTTTTCAGTTGTTTGAAATAGTTTTAGGAGGAATAGTACTAGCTCTGGTAGAATTCTGGTAGAATTCCTTCTGGTCCTGGGCTTTTTTTGGTTGGTAGGCTACTTATTACTGCCTCGATTTCAGAACTTGTTATTGGTCTATTCAAGGATTTGACTTCTTAATTTTTTAGTCTCAAGAGGGTGGATGTATCCAGTAATTTATCCATCTCCTCTAGATTTTCTAGTTTATTTGCATTGAGGTGTTTATTGTATTCTCTGGTGTTAGTTTGTATTTCTGTGGGGTCAGCAGTGATATCCCCTTTATCATTTTTTATTGTGTCTATTTGATTTGTTTTCCTTTATTAGTCTACCTAGCAGTCTATCTATATTGTTAGTTTTTGTTTTTGTTTTTCAAAAGAAGTAGCTCCTAAATTCACTGATTTTCTGAAGGAATTTTCACGTCTCTGTCTTCTTCAGTTCTGCTCTAATCTTAATTATTTCTTGTAATCTTCTAGCTTTTGGATTTATTTGCTTTTGCTTCTCTAGCTCTTTTAATTGTGATGTTAGGGTATCAGTATGAGATCTTTCTCTTAACACTGCTTTAGCTGTGTCCTAGAAATTCTGGTACTTTGTGTATTTGTTCTCATTGGTTTCAAAAACCTGCTTGATTTCTGCCTCATGTCATTGTTTACCCAGGAGTCACTCAGGAGAAGGTTGCTCAATTTCCATCTAGTTTTGTGGTTTTGAGTGAGTTTCTTAATCCTGAGTTCTAATTTGATTGCACTGTGGTCTGAAAGACTGTTATAATTTCAGTTCTTTTGCATTTGCTGAGGAGTGCTTTACTTCCAATTATGTGATCGATTTAGAGTGAGTGTCATGTGGCACTGAGCAGAATATATATTCTGTTGTTTTGGGGTAGAGAGTTCTGTAGATATCTATCAGGTCCACTTGATCCAGAACTGAGTTAACTCCTGAATATCCTCATTAATTTTCTGTCCCAATGATCTAATATTGACAGTTGGTTGTTAAACTCTCCCACTATTACTTTGTGGGAGTCTAAGTCTCTTTGTAGGGCTCTAAGAACTTGCTGCATGAATCTGGGTGCTCCCGGTATTGGGTGCATATACATTTAGGATGGTTAGCTCTTCTTGTTGGAGTGATCCTTTGCCATTATGTAATGCCCTTCTTTGTCTTTTTGGATCATTATTCGTTTAAAGTCTGTTTTGTCAGAAACTAGGATTGAAACCCCTACTTTTTTCTGCTTTTTATTTGCTTCGTAAATTTTCTTCCATCCCTTTAATTTTAGCCTATGTGTGTCTTTGCATGTGAGATGGGTCTCTTAAATACAGCGCACCAAAGGGTCTTGACTCTGTCCAATTTGCTAGTCTGTGTCTTTTAATTTGAGTATTTAGCCCATTTATATTTAAGGTTAATACTGTTATGTGTGAATCTGATCCTGTCATCGTGATGTTGGCTGGTTATTGTACATACTACTGGACACAGTTTCTATCATTGGTCTTTGTATTTCAGTGTGTTTTTGCAGTGGCTGGTGCAAGTTTTTCCTTTCCATATTCAGTGTTTCCTTTAGGAGCTCTTGCAAGGCCAGCCTGGTGGTGACAAAGTCCCTCAGCATTGGCTTGTCAGAAAAGGATTTTATTTCTTCTTCACTTATGAAGCTTAGTTTGGCTGGATATGAAATTCTGAGTTGAAATTCTTTTCTTTAAAAATGTTCAATATTGGTTCCCACTCTCTTCTGGCTTGTAGAATTTCTACTGAGAGATCTGTTAATCTGATGGGCTTCCCTTTGTAGGTGATTTAGCCTTTCTCTCTAGCTGCTCTTAACATTTTTTCCTTGATTTCAACCTTAGAGAATCTCATGTCTTCAGGTTGATTTTCTCATGGAGTATCTTAGTGGGGTTCTCTGTATTTCCTGAATTTGAATGTGGTTCTGTCTTGCCAGGATGGAGAAGTGCTCCTGTATTATATCCTAAAGTGTGTTTTCCAACTTGGTTTCATTCTCCCCATCTCTTTCAGGTACTCCAATCAGTCATAGGTTCAGTCTTTTTACATAGTCCCATAGTTCTCAAAGGTTGTGTACATTCCTTTTTATTCTTTTCTTTTCTAATCTTACCTGCCTGCCTTATTTCAGTGACATAGTCTTCAAGTTCTGTTATTCTTTCTTCTGCTTGATCGATTCAACTAATAATACTTGTGTATGCATCACAAAGTTCTCATGCTGTGTTTTTCAGCTCCATCAGGTCATTTATGTTCCTCTCTAAACTTATTCTAGTTAACAGCTGCTGTTACCTTTTAACATGGTTCTTAGCTTCTTTGCATTAGGTTAGAACATGTTCCTTTTACCTCGGTGAAGTTGTTATTATCCACCTTCTGAAGCCTACTTCTGTCAATTTGTCCACCTCATCCTCCACCCAGTTGTGTGCCCTTGTTAAAGAGGTGTCTCAATCATTTGAAGGAGAAGATGCACTCTGGCCTTCTGAGTTTTCAGCATTTTTATTTTATTCTTTCTCATCTTCACGAGTTTGTCTAGTTCTGATCTTCGAGGCTGCTGATCCTTGGATGAGGTTTTTGTGGGGACTTTTAGTTGATGCTGTTGTTGCTTTCTATTTTCGTTTTGTTTGTTTTTTCAATAGTCAGGTTCTTCTTTTGTAGGGCTGCTGCAGTTTGCTGGGGGTTCACTTCAGGCCCTATTCATCGGGGTCACTCCCACACCTGGAGATGTCACCTGAGGAAGCTGGAGAACAGCAAAGATATGTGCTTGCTCCTTCCTCTGAGATCTCTGACCTCAGAGGGCACTGACCTGATGCCAGTAGAAACACTCCTGTATAGGGTGTCTGACAACTCCTGTTGGCAGGTCTCACTGAGTTAGGGAGCATGGTAACCAGGAACCATTTAACAAAACATTTTGGCTGTCCCTTTGTGGAAGGGGTGTGCTGCGCTAGTGGGGAACCACTCATTTGGGCTGCCTGGGTTCCTCAGAGCTAGCAGGGGAAAAACTAAGCCTACTGGTCCATAGAGACTACAGTCACTCCTTCCCCTAGGGACTCAGGGTCAGGGAGATCAGTGTTCTGTCCCTAAGTCCCTGTGTGGAGTTGCTGACATTCTTGCAGGGAGGCCCCATCCAGTGAGGAGGGATGGGTCAGGATCCAGTCTAAAGAAGCAGTCTGTCTACCACCTACCACAGCCGGTGTGCTGCACTATGGGGAATACCTCTTGGGACCAAGCTGTCCAGTCTCCCTGGTTCCAGCAGGGGAAAAGAGTGGCCTTGAGCTATAGTACTGGCTGCCGTCCTTCCCCACCAAGAGTTCAGTGTCTTATGTAGTTAGTGGTCACAATGCTGACAGTTGTCCCTCCCTCAGGGAGCTCAGTTTTCCTAGGCAGCTGAGGTGATGATGCCACCCCTCATCCAGGGAACTCAGGCTGTTCAGACAGCAGGCAGCAGCAGTGATAATAGCCACTTCTCCCTTGGGAGCTCAGTTGTCTTAGGTAGCCACAGTAATGGCTGCTGCACCTCCCACAGGGAGCTCAGAAGGCTTAGACAGCAGGCAGCAGCAGCAAAGACAGCCACCTCTCTCCCCAGGAACTCAGTGGACTTAGGCAGATTTCATTCAAGTGGCTGTTGAGAATCTGCATGGCGTTGTGGTTTGCCCTGGTGGCATGGGCTCACAAGTGGAGTCTTCTAATCTGTGGATTGCACAATTCCATGGAAAAAGCGTGGTTCCACAGGCTGGGTAATAGCACACTCACTTTGGCTGGGAGCTGGGGGATCCCCTGCCCAGTATGGCTCTCAGGTGGTCCTGTGCACCACCCTACTTTTCCTTGCTCTCTGAGGGTCACGCAACCACCTAGTCAGCTCTGATGATAGAACCTGGATACCTCGGCTGCCAGTGCAGGGTTTGCACACAGCTTTGGTTCTCAGTGGAAGCCTTTGACTGCTGCTGCTTCTAGTTAGCCATCTTGGCACTGCCTCACTGCCTCTCAAGCTAATTTTTGTATAAGGCGAGAGACAAGGACTCAGTTTCATTCTTCCACAATATCGTACATACTGCCAAAAACAATCTACAAATTCAATGCAATTTCCACCAGAATACCATCATCATTCTTCACAGAATCAGAAAAAAAATCCAAAAATTCATATGGAACCAAAGAAGAGCCTGCAAAGCCAAAGCAAGACTAAGCAAAAATAACAAATCTGGAGGCATCACATTACCCAAACTTAACTATAAGGTAATAGTCACCACAACAGCATGGTACTAGTGTAAAAATAGTCACCTAGACCAATGGAACAGAATAGAGAACCCAGAAATAAAGCCAAATACTTACAGCCAACGGATCTTTGACAAAGCAAATAAAACCATAAAGTGAGAAAAGGACACCCTATTCAACAAACGGTGCTGTTTATCACTTTTAAGTTCTGCCTTCTATAAAACCCAAGGGCATGAACACAATACAACCAAGTTCTGTGCAACTGTACAACAAGGACAGCCTTTACCCCATTCCCAATACCCTGATCTTCACTTCCATCTAAGTCTTCATCAGTACTGCCTTTACTGTATTTCTACCAATGTTCTGATCATGACCACTTACGTAGTCTAAGAAGTTCTGGACTTTTCCTACAGCTTTTCTGTTCTTCTAAGCCCCCACCATAATTACCCTTAATGCCCCACTCACAATATAGGCTTTTGCTAGCCTGATTCTCCTCATTCTTCCAGCCTCTGCCCATTACTCAGTCTCAAGCTGCTTCCACATTGTTAGGTATTTTTTATAGCATCATCTCCATTTCTTGGTATCAACTTTATGTCTTAGTTTGTTTTCTATTGCTATAACAGAATACCTGAGACTGGGTAATTCATAATGAAAAACTTATTTTTCACAGTGCTGGAGGCCAGGAAGTTCAAGAGCATGGCTCTGGCATCTGGTGAGGGTCATTTCAAGGTGAGAGGTGGAAGGCTGAAATCAGTGCATGAGACAGAGAGAAAGTCACCAGGGGCTGGGCTTGCTTTATAACAACTCAACCTCATGATAACTAACCCACTTTTTCAATAATGAAATTAATCTATTCGTGAGGGCTTTGCCCTCATGACCCAATCACCTCTTATTACTCCCCACCTTCCAACACTGTTGCACTGGGGATTAAGTTTCCAGCACATAAACTTTTGGGGGAACATATTCAAATCATAGCATTTAATGAGGGTCTTCTCTCACTCTGAGGAAGATTTAAACCCTTCAATGTCCTACAAAGGTCTGTCTCACTGAGTGTCTCTGTGTCTGGGAAACCTTCCCTTTCCACCCCCAAACCCTTGTATTCTCTGCTCTAGCCAGGCTGGTCTTCTTGCTCTTCCTTGGACACATTCACGAAAGAACCTGCAGAATTTTCTATTTGTTTTCCATATACAAGATGGCCCATTCTCAGACCTTTATGTCTCCTTATTCTGTCTATGCTTTAGTGTCACCATCTCAGAAAGGCCTTGCTTACTATCCTCTCTGGGTTTACCCCCCTCCCGCTTCACCACTCTCCATCCCTTTGCTCTGCTTCATTTGGATAGCACGCTTTACTACCTAAAATGACCTCAAAATATTGTATCCATTTAATCATTGACCTTTTTAAATACATAATAGGAAGAATGTACACACGATGCTGTTAGGAACATTGTCTGTCTTGTTCCTTCAATAGCTACAGCACCTAACTAGGGATGTGGCACAGAGCAAGCTCTCTATATTCCCCGAATAAGTGCAAAATCGCTGCACTGGACTGGGGAGCCTGAGACAAACAGGCTGCCTTTTTCACTTTTGGAAGGGGTACAAACTAGGTAGTAAATTACTAGTATTTACCATATATGTTTCCATTAGAGAGGACATTTTCCTTTTCAATTTTTACAAAAATAAATAATATCGCTGGGCACAGTGGCTCACACCTGTAATCCCAGCACTTTGGGAGGTCAAGGTGGGTGGATTGCTTGAGCCAAGGAGTTTGAGACCAGTCTAGGCAACATGGTAAAACCCTGTCTCTACAAAAACTACAAAAAATTAGCTGGGCATGGAGGTGCATGCTTATAGTCCCAGCTATTCAAGAGGCTGAGGTGAGAGGAGTGCTTCAGCCCAGGAGGTCCAGGATACAGTGAGCCATGATCGCACCACTGCACTCCCACATAAGCAACAAAAGTGAGATCCTGTCTCAAATAAATAAATAAATATTAATAAACTCCTGAGTCTGCAATTCTACAGCTAAGATTTTATCATGAGAGTTTATTTCTACATGTGGATCTGACATAGTTATATGAATTTACTGCAGTGCTGTTTGTAAGGATGATATGCTGAAAACAAATGCCTGTCAGAAGAAGGCTAGCTAAACAGCAATGCACCTACCAAGCGGATATTATGCAGCTATTACAAATGAGATATATTTATCTTTCTATAATCTGTCTTTATATATCTGTCTTTATATATCCTATGAGTCTATGTGTGCATGCATGCATACTGTGCTGCTCTCGAACAGTATTTTAGATATGTTCAGTAAAATAAATAATATGTAAACAGTTGTAGATTATTCTCCAACTGGAGAAAATACACATACATATTTGCATACATGCACATAACATATATATTTGTATTGATAAAAATAACTCATGACACTAGCTGATTATAGTTAGATGGACTGAGTACACAGGGGACAGGTGTGAGAAAGAGAATTATCTCTTACTGTAAGCTCTTTTGTGCTATAACATTGATTTTTACTAAATTGATATTACTTATTTAGTAAATTTTAAAAAGAAATAACTTTGCCCTTAATTTACATATGTTAGAGGTTTATTCCTTTATGTTTTTATTTTTTTGTATACACATATGCAATTTTAGCATCTTTAATTGTATTAAACTACAGCAGTGTTATTTCATCTATATGATTCATTAGAACTAAATATTTGAATGTTTATCATGAGTTGTAAATTTTTCACAAAGAAGCAATGCTGAAAACATCTATCTTGACACAATATATTTCCCTTACTATACTATAAAACTATGTAAAAACAATGTAAAATAACTTCACCTTTATCAAACTGATGGCAATGGAAATGCATGCTTTTTAAACCATGAAACTGTCTTTGCAATGCTTTCAAATAGCCAATTAACTTACACTCCATTTTGGCTTAAGTGATCTGATAAAACACAGAATCACTCCATGAATCCTCAGTCAATGAACTCTTGCTCTTCAAAGGTTAATGCTTCATTCTGCGTCACTGAATTGAAGAGTTTTGTCTCTTTATATATTAAAGCAAAATGTATATCTTAACTAGCATTTTATTTAGTTCTCATTTATATAAAAGGCAATGAGAAAAAGGATGTTATGAAAATAGAATGGTGCAATAAGTAGTTTCATTATGGGATTATTCTGCCCTTTCTCTCTAAAATGATAAGACAGTATTCTGTGAAAGGAATTATAGATATAAAATACAACATTCTGTTTTCATTACTTTATTTCTAATGCTCAGCAAGATTTAATATGTAATATTTTAAAATCTTTGGCCCAAGCTTTGCAAGTCACAGAACACTACAGGGGCACGATGGCAAGAACATTAATTTCTTTCTCTCTTGGCTGTTATAATGGCACTCTTATGTGGCTACAGAAACTACTCCTTATGTTTTAATTTTATTCCAGTGTGGACTGGAATTTTGTTCTGAAGTTTGTTTCACAGAACTGAAGTAATAACTGAGTGGAAGTAATAGTCTTAGAGAGATTTTATGCACATCAATTTCATCTCCAAAGTACTGTCCTCCTGCTCAGCCACTGTTGGAGATGGACACATGGAGATTGGACAAGTGCCCAAGGGCATCAGTGCAAGGCAAGAATGCTTCAGTCGTGACAGTTTGCACACAACAGCCACTGTCACCTCATTAGCAGGCATGAGCATTTTTGCCACATGCTGGTTAATATAGTCACACCTGCTCTCACCATGTCATCCTAAAGACTGGAATTGGACTTATTTTGTATTCTTCCAAGCTTCTGGCCACTTAATTCCATGACATTGCAGGACAACAAAGTCTGTCCAAGAGGTCACCTGGTCCAGTCTCCTGCTTTCAGGAACACCAATAGTTAACCATTGAAGATGAATGGGTTTCTTTTACATTTTAAAATGTCTGCTGGGATGGTGATTCCCCACAATTTGTAGCCAGCTTCAGTGTTTAATCAGCTTATAACTGTAGTGGAGTGAGATGCCTGGTAAAGAAGAAATTATGTCTTTTTTTTTTCTTAGTTAAAAGGCCAAAAAGCTGTCTTTCAAGAGTTGCCAGTCTTGTCAACGTCTACCCCTAGAGACAACTACAGACAATTTTGGAGGATTTCCTGGCACCAGGAAGGATAATGTAAATAGTTCCTTCACTTGTCCTGGAGCCTTCACACCCATGCATAGGAAGCTCCGAAGTCACCAATTGAGAAAAGAACCACATGCTGTTTCATATATATATATAGTGTTGGGTAGTGACTAGAAGATTCCTGATTAATTCAGGTCTTCGCAAGTGAGGTTATCTGGTAGAAATAAATAGCCCTGTAGATGTAAATAGTCTTTTTAGATACCAATAAATTAATCATGATATAGAGCAATTAATCTTGATCTATAAATTAGCAGGCAAGTTGTTACTTTCCAGTCCTTAACTTCAGTTTTGTTAACATCACCCCAAATCATTAAATGAAATACAGAACTTGCTTTTATTTACAGTTACTCTTTAGTTGATTCAAAACACCAAGTCCTCTTCTGCCACATTTGCCCAATAGTTCATTTTACTTTGTTTATAATTCTAATAGTCACTACTTTACAATTTGATTAGTCTAATAGCTATAAAGTCCTAGATATGTGTGCTATAGTACATTTTCTTATAGTACTACAATTGCTTTCTTATCAGGAACTATGAGGATTGTGCTAAGTGCTCGAGAAACAACTAAGAATAGCACATACAATTAATTTGAACACTAAAACGGTAAAAAAAAAAAATCATCATCATCTTCTAGCAAACCGTTCATTATTTTCTCTTCCATGCATATGGGGCTGTTCCAGGAGAGGGATGTGGTCCTGATCCTCTCAGGATTATTTCTTCTTCTATTAAATGAAAAGTTTTAGTAAAAGACCAGGTTTACCTCTAGTAATCTAAGGAGGCAGTGTGGTAGAGGAGAATGGATTAAGATAGATTCATTTACAAATCCTGGCTCAGTAACATTCTAATAACACAACATCGAGTAAGTTCCTCTGCTTCCCTGAAACTCCATTTCTTCAGTAGTAAAATGTTAATAATTCCCATTTGTGGGAGTCCTGTGAAAACTGAGATGATACATGTCAAGTGCGTGCATGGTATGTTCCCAAATTGACAGTCATTATCTAAGAATTTTACCTTTGGAAAAAAGTTAGTGTGACATAATTTATATCACTAACAATTCTAAACTGAAAGTTAGCATCTGAACTCTTAAGCCAAAAATGCCATTTTTTTTTTGGCTTTTTATACCATGGGTTGCTTTCCCCTTGGCACCATTTGTAGGTCTTTTTTAAATAACCTAAAAAAAATAATGGTACACATTTGCCATCAGATAATATGCAATAGTGGCTCAACATTTTCCACCCTGGGAATTAGAGAACACAGAGAGATTTATTTTTCAGACATAGCCATATCAGTAGTTTTCTCCAAAGAGGCCAACATAAGTTGCAAAATATAATTTCAGGGAACAAAAAAAGAACTATTTTAAGGTAATTATGTTTAGCTCTATGTTTTATACCTGAAACAATTAAAGATCCATTTAGAGGATAAATAGAAAGTATGCAGTTTGCACTCTATATCTTCTCCCTCTTATGAAAAGGGAAACTGAAATAAATCATTAGTTCAATATGCATTGAACAACTAGAGTATGCCAGGTAGTGTGACTACTTGGAAAATTAAAAATAAAAATAAAAACGATTTAAACTGTGCCTTCATAAATTTGACATGGTCAGTCTAAGTTATGTGACATAAGACCTATGCATCAATCACGGTCCTTTTTACCAGCAACAGGATTCAACTTTTACATAGAAAGCGCCTTTCCCTAAAGGCTGTTATGAAGCTCACTGAAACTCTGGTGAGACTGAAGAATCAGCATGGAGGATGAATAGATGAAAATAATTACCTGAACACCACAGAAGTGGTTTGAAGAGTTAGTCATCATCCTGGGACAGGGCTAGGTGCTTCATTTATCACCTCACTGTACTTCTCACTCCTAAGAATCCCATCACCCTGACACTGCTGCAGCCAGCACTACCAAAGAGAAGCTGCCCCTGTACCAGCTTCCAGATCCAAGTCCAAGTGTGTGTCTCTGATTGTAGATGATCAATCACCTGCCAGTACTGTAAAAGATGCTGAGAAATTGAATTTCTAACCTTTACAGGTCCTAGGACGGGTGTCAGCCACTGCTGAGTTTCATAAAAAGTGAAACTACTCAAACTTTGAACTGAGCAGATGAGTTTATAATCTAGGTGATCTAAAATAATAATAACATTCACTATGTTGCGTAAAACTATCACATTGCTATTAATTTTCCACACATTCTATTAACTTCCTGATGGTAGGCAGATTACTGCTCTCCTATGTTCTAAGTTCAGTCATGGGTCCCTTACTGATGGGGATATTTTCTGAGAAATGCATCACTAGGCAATTTTATTACTATCTGAACATTGTAGGGCATACTTACATAAACTTACACAGTACAGCCTGCTACACACATAGGCCAGATGGTGTAGCCTATGCTCTTAGGCTACAAACCTGTACAGTAAGTTAGCATACTGAATACTGCAGGTAGTTGTAACAAAATGATATATGTGTTTGTAAACATAAAATTACAGAAAAAAATATGATCTAAAAAATAAAAAAATGATACCCCTGTATAGGCATTTAGCATGAATGAAGCTTGCCAGACTGGGAGTTGCTCTGAGTATCTCCAGCCTTTTTAGGGACCCAGCTTGCTTAGAACTAGAAAGCAAGAATTACAAAATAGACATTGATTATTTTTAAAACATCACCAGCAAAGTTTTTCATTTATCCTGAAAAGTGTATTCTCACAATCATTTGAATACATAATTTTTAACCAAAATTAGGGATGGGCACAGTACCTTTACATAGCTACTTTTCACATAACTGACTCAGCAATTTTTCAAACGCTATTAAATGCCTTCTTTTATATGTGTTTAACTGAATACAAAGTAGTAAATATATGCCCATATGTTGTATTCAGACAACAAATAATTTTGTTCACTTCCTCTTAAAGGAGACAATTAAAATTCAACCCTGAATGCAACTCTTTTTTTAACCTAAAGTTCCAATCACCTCTAAAATTAAGATAAATGGCTTTAAAGAGACTATCTTGCATGTCAAGAGTTTTGTTTACAAAGCACTATCTTAATGAGGTTAATAGAAATGAATTTGGAACACATGGATTGAATAGCCTCAGAATACACAACTGAAAATGTAATGAAAAAAGCATTTGCTACAAATATTTTAGATTTTACTGAATCCCAAATATTTAGATAATATAATGGTGAATGCCAAATCCAAAACAGTTTCAAATACACTCTTTAATGGTAATCTGAAATTACTGATACACTGTATGTAATAAATGTACCTTTCTAAAGTAGGTTTTAACCTTATCTGTTATTCTATGACCAAGTCATATTTAAAATAAAAAAAAGATTCAAATAAATAAAATGTATCTTAATTCCCTCAGCATGCATAATGCAAACCTCATTGTTCCAGTGAGTACCCACACTATTTATAGTAAGCTTGATGCTTGGGTTTGACAGGCAGCCATCTGGGGCACTGCAAGAGGCCATTTTGAAAACACAAACCTTCAATAACATCAAAGTGTCTACAGACGTATTAAATTATACCCAGATAGAAAAGTACGTGTCCTCAGTCTTTCATGTGAAATTCAACATTGATACATGCACTATGTGTTTTCAGTTTCACGCATGCACATAAAATCCATACCACTGAAATGCTGAGAGATGGCTAAAAAAAAAAAAAAAGATTCTAAAAAAAAAGAATCTAAACTAGGATCATACGTCCTTTCCGGCCTCTAACTGTGGCATTCATCTGACATAATAGAGACTCAGAAACACAGTGCGCCTTCACTCTGCGGGGGTTACAAAGCTGTTCAGTGTAGGAAATCAGCACGTGAATATCTCTTCCCCTAGCTAGAAAATGAAAAACACCTGACACTTGAGAACTGTTAGTACATGATTTGAATGCCATTAGGGGCTGCTCCTACACATTTCTTATTACAGCTGTGGAGTGTGTAACCCATGAATAGCACTTGTGTTATGTTTGCTTTAAAAAACTGTGTTGATCCCTCCAGGCGCTCTATTTGCAAGTACTCCCACATGAGGCATACAGCAGGGGGAAACTGGAGCAAACAGATCTGTCTTACAAAGAGACTGTTCTACAAGGAAATATTTTTAGAGGCTAGAGAAATGGGTAGTGTACCTCCCACTCCAGTTATAACTTTTAAAAGACCTTGGCCTAAGAGATCTTTTATTGACTTAACTAAAACTATTTGTACAATGTGCAGGGCTCAAGATCTAGGCAACCATCTCCGTGTGGCTGAGAGTTTTAATAAAGTTTGACATGGCCTTTCTGGATTTAGTTTGCGGAAGGAAGGTAATAACACAAGTGTTTTTCTTTGGAAAAACCTGCTCTCTGGGGTTTTTTGAACCACTTCTCAAATTGTGAAAATCAGATCAGAGGTAATCTTTCAATGTATTATGAGGTTTATGTTTCTTTTGGATTCTTTTTTCAGGGTGGCCTCATTTTAGAATTTCACAAGTGGAATAAAATGTCTTAGTAGCTTTTGAAATAAAATTTCTTAATATTTTTCTCTGTATACAGTCAAGTGTAGACCAAAGTGGTGTATTTTAGGATTATGGAAGCTGACAAGGATTTCTGCTGTAATTTTCTGTTCTGATCACAAATTTTGATAAGCTCCTTTTATTTTATTTATTTATTTATTTTGGATTTGTTTTTAGGTAGCTATCAGGAGTACACAGGCATATCTGGAAAGGAACTGGGCAGGGAGCATGGTTGCACCTGAAAAAGAAATCTGTCTAGTACTGAACAGTGGCTACATGATGAGTGATTGACATACATCTTCCATTTAACACACACAACCTCACAGATATTCCTCATAGTAGATATCATCAGATCCATTTTTATAGATGAGATTACTTTCTCAAACTATAAAACCAGGAAATGGCAGAGATGAAACTCAAAGTTGTCATAAAAGTTTGTGCTTTTAAACAACTTCTATTGCCTTCAACAAATAATTGTGAAACTTTCCCAGAATTCCTGTCTTCAAAAAAACTTCAAATCTTGACATGACTCTTGATTACTGAATAGCTCTGTATTCTTCTTTGCCTTTTAAACAAATACCTAAACAGTCTAATAGACTTGGTAGAATCCCATTCCTGTATATAGTGGTTTGCAACCCTGAATGTCATTAAAATCATCTACAAAGCTTTTTAAAAAAAATAACAGTAGTTTATCCTATGTCAAACCATTCACATCAGAATGGCTGGAGGTTGAGCCAGGAAACTGGATATTCTTAAACACTCTATTGGTGATTCGAATATGCAGCCAGGGCTCAAATGTCTTTTTATGTCTTTTTTGGGAAAGAAACCAGTGGTATTCTTTATGTATTTTCACATGGGCTTATCAGCACACCATTCTTCCTAATTTGAGGATATGTTGCAGTCCACATCTATTTACCGTGTTAAGAATGGTGACTTACAAGTAGCAACACGGTAGGCAACTGAGGATACCAAAGAATAAGGCTGATATCACTTGGTCTTAAAACTGTCTCTCTCTCTCTCTCTTTGCCAGGAATTTTAAATATCTGTCCTGTTTAAAAGACTCCATCTACCTGCCCCACCACCTGTAACCATGCTTTATTAGAGCTGTGAGGACAGGTACAAAAACCTCTTCAAGGACTTTTAATTTTATGTTTATCCATTTCTGGGGCAACATGCTGGCACAAAGTCCCTTCCAATCACTATTATTTGCTATTGAGTTAGTTTTGTGTAACTCAGCTCCCAGCCTGGCTTATGTCTTTAAACCACTGGCCCAAATCAGCTAGCCATTAGTACAGATTCAGGTTCTCTGCCAGGTGTTAACAAACTTCTCTTTCTATTATTGGAAAAATGAGGAACAAATGGCACATATGACTTTCTTCTACAATTATATTTATTGGCAAACACAACTTTCCTATCACTGAAAATGGCAACATCATCAAGTGTCAAATGTTCCTAGAAAACTGAGATAAGTTCTTAAGAGGGAATGCTGTGAAATCAAGGTAGGTGTTACATTAGAAGTCTGTTGTTCTTTAGAGAAATACTTTGGGTATCATGTGATATTAAATTCTCATACTCAATGATCTACACTGAGTTTGGACAGCAGCAAAGGAAGGGAGTACTCCACATTTTGACAAATTGAAGGATAGCTAAAATTTATAACCTGTGCATATCTTCTGATTTCACCCCTGATTTACTCACCACCATTTCTTCTCATTTTTTGCTTTAGAAGGATGAACCAGGCAAATTGCATCCACAGCCTGCATTATATTCTGGCTACAAGTTGGCCAGTGGGACTACTGGTTGGTGTTGGCTGTAGGATGAGAATATAGGGAGGGTATTTATTCTTCCAGCTTCCTCTTTACGGGATCACTGGAAGTTGTTAGCATTCCTTTACCAAAGGTCATGCTGTTTATCATGTAGGTCTGTCTATACAGCACTTTATTGCTGGCTTGTTTAACTATTCCCTCTTCTTGCCCATTCATGCCTAAGGGAGCTAAATGACTCCCCACTCTTGCTGGCGTCAGGAACCTGCACAATTCTTTGGTTTCTCCCAAACCTGCCCACATCTTTGTTAATAGTTCCTTTATTAAACAGTCTGCAACTGTCCAGCTTGAGTGTGCTATGTCTAAGAGATAAGTTTGGAAGAAACATGGAGTTCTAATTTCCTTGGAAGAAATTATAATTGCCATTATATCTTTAAACTTAAATGTCCCTGATAGTTTTCTTATGAATTGTTCATCTTAAACTCTAGTTAGAATGTTGGTTTTTTCTTGGGAATACTTTCTTGGATTTCTTTTTCTTTCTTTTCTTCTCTATCTCTCTCCTTCCTTCCCTCCCTCCTTTCTTTCCTTCTCTCCCTCCCTCCCTTGCTCCTTTTCTCTCCTCCGCTTTCCCCTCCCTCCCTGCCTTCCTGCCAGCCTGCTTTTATTTACTATTTTGCTAAGACAAATTTTGTACTCAGGTTTGGTCTAGAGATGTTAATTTAGGGAAGAGAGAACTATAGGGCATTTTTTAGAGACATGACATATTAATACACCACCTTTTTTAAAGAGAATGGTTATATTTACTATAATCATTAAAATAATAAAGTTTATGTAATAATCATTAGTTTTAATTGCTGACTATTTTTATTTATCCACTTATGAAGCATGTAATAAAATTGTACTTCTTGACTCCTATATGGTTGAATGGGGTCATGTGAACTCTTTCTGTTCAATAATTTATGAGTGAAAGTGCCAAGTGTCGCTTTTCACTTAGGCTAGATCATTTGATGCCACTGTAGGACAGTCCAGAGGTGTTTTGTTCTTTTCACTTCAGAACAATGATCGGAAATGTTGTAGATAGTGCCTGCTCCCTCAACTCCAGTCCCCACATAATATTGTAATAGAACTTTGAACAACATTAATTTCACATAGTGGGAGTGAGAAACTTTTTCTTTATATCTAGTCCTAACTGATATATACTATGATATACTAGTTTGTACAAGTGAGATTGTCCCTAATAATGGAATTACTCGTGTTTGTATTTTTATATACTTTACTGGGTAGGAGGGGAAAAAAAGGACTAAGTTAAGGCTAGTAAGGTAAAAGAATTACATTTGGAAATAGGTTGCACAAATAGCTGCCAAATTGATGTCAGGAAAAAAATTATTGAAAATGAATATTAGAAAATGAGGATACCTTGTACATAAGCACATACTAAGTTCTGGTGTTGACAGTGGAGAGTTGAGTACCTAATTGATGTCAAATTATGGCAGGCATTTTAGTAATATTTAGTAACCACAACAGTCCTACATACAGTCATTCTACAAATGTCTATTGAGTGCTTCTGTGTGTGACGCATTGTAGATGTTAGGGATATAGCAATACGCAAAATAAACACATTCCCTGCTGTTAGAGGAGAGGAATCACCTGGGAGCCTGCAGGACAGGCAACAGGCAATTTACACTGAGGAATGGGGGGTGCTAAGAGGAAGGAGCACGTGTGTTGGGAGTAGGTAGAAGCATCAGAAAAAGTTTCCTGGGAGAGAGAATGGGAATGTCTAGGCTAAGACATGGAGTATGAATAACAGTGAGCCAAGCAAAGAGACAGAGTCTTCTACACATAAGGAGAAATCTATGTGTTGGAGCTTGGCATTTCTTAGGAACTAGAAGAAAGTGTAACATGGCTATTTTAGCAAAAACAGGTAAAAAATATCTGACTTTTCCAGATGCTGCCCAAGGAATTAGGTAACCAACACAAAATGCAGGGCAGTTAACTCCCAGTGGGGCAATCTTTATCAAATGGGAGACAAGAAAGAGGAGACAGAGAGATGTGACAGATAAATTTTCTCTTTAATCCTCCCTCTAAAATAATAATAATTACTTAACAAACATATTAACATTTATTGAGAGCTTAGTATGTATCAGGCACCATTCAAAGCACTTGAAACTTATTACCATGTTTAATCCTCAAAGCACCTCAAAATCCTAATGTGTACACAGAGGTTTCTGAGTAGCTTGCCCAGTGTGACACTTTTATTATGTGACACAGTCAGGCTTTGAACGGAGATCTGCCGAAAGCAGAGCTGGCTCACATTGTTCAGTCAGGTAGAGGCTGAACTGACTGCTAAAAAGAGATAATCTGATTGCTTTGGTAACTACCTGTTATAAACAGTACTTAAGAAAAGAAGATGGAAATTGACAAGCACTATTACAATTTGTAACTAGGTGATAGATCTGGTCTTGTGATGTTTTCCCCTATGTTCTTGAGTATAGGGTTGCAGTTTCAATGGTGCCTTAAAGTGTGTGCAGTAAAACACAGCTGGTAACTGACTTTATAATTATTGGCCTCTTACCAGTATTTAAAGATGCATGGCATGGATCAGTGCTTTGAACTTTGCTTTTTGGTTTTCATCAACAGTATACCATTACTTTCCCAAAGACCTTTTCTTCACCTTTATTTAGATCTATAATTACATGAAACTAAAAATTCTCTATGGATTGATATCCATAAATTACAAATATGTCATGCATTATGTCACCAGACAAAAGGGCAGCAAACCAATTTGTTACACCAGTAGCACATTTACTAGCGCTCGGACAATGATCCATTTGTTGAAAGCCTTCTGGTTTTAACGCTTTGGCCCAGATTTCAACTGAGATAGAAATTGTATGAAAAATGGAATTTGAATCACTTGTTATTCATAATAGTTAGAAAATAGAACAGTGTTGGATAGGTGGTTGTAAATTGGTATTTGCCTGTAATGTATCTGTTTTTAATTCTATGTTCTGTGACAGAGAATAAATACATAGCATTTTGCAACATACTAAATGTATGAATTCCAAATTAATGCTACTATCAGTATACAAACTAATTCGACTACATTAAATTATAGCTTTAGTGAAAGGAATAGTAGTAGCTTAGATTTTAAAAATAAGGAAATATTACACATTATGGAACTTGAAAATTAAGTTGGATTCTCCCAATGTCTTCAGTGGCCCTTAGTAATCAATTAAAAATGAATACAATAAATGGACTTAAGTGGTAAGCATGAAGTTATTAAGTTTCACAGGGGAACCTATATCCCATCTGGCAGCAGCTTGGTTCTAACAATATTTGTCACATGATTCTGATGCGATTGTGAACTCGAAGGCTTTGATCATTTCCTTAAACCTTTCCTTTTCTGTTTGAAAACTGTAGTAACATCTATGTATACAAATAGCATGACATTTTTCAATCCTCCCAGGCTTGAAATGTTATACTTATCATTGATTCTTCTCCTCTCTTGCCCCATTGCCCAATGTGATATCAAGTCCAACTTTCTAGTAATAGTTTTTTCATCATTATTTTCCATTATGTGCCAGTTACCAACATCAGAGTTCAATTTCCTCTCACTTTATTAACTGTTTTTTCTGCTTTCATCCATAGTACACATTGATATCAGATAATATTTATGGGACATAGAATCATTCATGTCATGCCCTTCCTCTAAAACATTCTATTGCACACAGGCTGGAGTTCCAAGAACTCTGGCATAAAATTCAGATTACATTGCATTCCTGTACGAGCCTACTATACCAAATTTCTCTTTCCACTATTGGCTCTCGTGATCACTACACTTCTTAGATTACTCACCATCCTCAAATTATGCTTGCCCTTTTGTAATTGTACTTATTTCTGAAATTACAAGCTCCATTTTGGCCCATCAATATCTCTCCTATATTTTACAGTTCAGTTAAAATTTATATCCCTTTGTTCTTACAAAGTAATTATCACATTACTTATAATCTACTGTTATTTTTGTATATTTATTAGCTATAATTCTATATTCATCGTCTCAATGACACACTCTCTAGGATATCTCCATGGCATGTATTTTATGTTCTCTACTTTTAACAGATGATAAACTGAGGCTTAGAGAATTTAAGCAGGTTTGTAAGATCATCCAGCCAGCATTGTCAGAGCCAGGATCAAACCTAAGTCAGTTAACTCTTGAAGTCAGGGGACTCTGATAGTCTGTGGCTTTCCATAGCTCATTCTAAACAGATTTGAAAGAGATACAAATATCTGTTCCTCGTACATGCATACACAAACACACACGGTACTATTGCAGTAAGAAAGATACTAGACAAAGGATAGAGATATAACTATTGCAATTAAATTTAGAGTACTTTGGTTTGTCTTAGATTTCTAAGAAATATTCTGACTCCTAGACAGCCAACTAATGACACATTTGACAACTAATACATTTTTCAAATTTCTTGATTGTCTCCTTGATTAAAAGTATCTATTATGTCACACTTCATATGAAGGAGTGTCTCTGAAACTTGAGGGCATTATTGCTAACCAAAGAGTGTTTAGTTGTTTGAATACTTGGTGGATTCTGCCTTTTGTGGTTGGACTTGTGATACACAGTAGGTCACTGACAGTAGATTAAAGAGACTGATACTGGCATTGAAATACAGCTGCGCAGAGCTCGGGTACTTTAGGAGCCTCACTTTACTTTGAGTGACAACTATGAATAATGTTCCACAGCATCCTTGCCATCCCATGCTGGTGTGGGGCTGAGGGACAGCAGCGTGCTAAGTCACTGGGAATCCAGGATGGAAGGGAATCATGAGAGTGACAAGCTGTTAGGCAGCTTCAGTCGCCCCTTTGTTTCTCCTCCAATTGAGAATCTTTTGTGTCTTTTTTTTTTTAAGTCATTTTCCTCTCTGCACTCTACTTTGCTAATTAAAATTCTAATCACTCTGACAGCTAGAGGTAGGGGGAAAAAAATCATTCTTCCATGCTGGAGAAGGTAATTTCAAGGTGTTTTAGCTGCCAAAGAAACAAATGAAAATTAGACAAAGAAGCTGGTTGTCATAGCAGGACAAATGAATTTTCCTTTCCCATTCTGCCTAAAAAGATGAAACTTTAGCAAAGACAACACATTTCTATTTGGTATTATAGAAATTCTAAACACATGAAGGTTAAACAATATGTTTCACTTTCCTACAGGTTAAGGTTTTCTGATAAAAAATAGTCTTTTATACACTTGTTCATGTCGAAAATAATTTACTGTTCTTGAGGTGATACAAAGTATAACATCAAAGGTTTGACTAGGTCTTTTTGGTATGTTGTTTCTGAAAGTGTTTCCTTTTAATCTTTGATTTTCAGGTTTTCATTACACATATAGGAGACTAGAAATTCATATTTTAAACAAAGATAAATTATTGGTGTGATTTTTTTAAATAAAATTGGGATGTTGAATTTTTAATGTCAGCTGGTCTGAAGTATTAAATACAATTTTATCCAAGATGTATTTGAAAATGAGTTTTCTAGAAAGGTAGGCTTCCTGAGAAGCACTTCAATGGGATTAATAAAGAGTTGAAGTTTGGTTGTGTCTATCAGGGATCCAGAAACAGGGTGGGGTTGAAAGCCTATTTGTACTAGATAAACAACTGTTTGAATTGACTGGCATTTTACCAATTGCTTAATTTTACTAAACTGACTGGACACTTGTTAAGATACACTAAACTGTCTGATCCACGTCATTTAAATCTAATCAAATATCTGTTATAAAAAACATGGATCATGAGTTAATCAACAAAAATCATTGAGTGATCCATCCTACATATCTAAGACACAAACATCGGTCTACAACACAACACAAAACCTCTAGGATTTTGTAATGTAATAAGGTTACTTATTGTGTGATACCAATTTTTAGAAGGAAGCTATGGGAAACAATCTACTTTTGAAATTATTATGACCTTTAACTTCCTGAGGATTTAGATATTTATTTATTTCCTAACCAAAAATATAAGGATAAAATTATACCAATTAAGTAAAACCCACATTCAATAATGGCTACACCAATACAAGGTTATTATCTTTATTTTATATACATGTATGCTTTAGAATTAAATATTACTATAATTCTCTGTAACAGTAAGCCTTTAAAGTATTCTTTATTAATGAGCTAAAGTATGGTTTTGTTGCTTTGTTATTGTTGTTATGTGATTGGTTCACTAAATAAGTAGCTTTCAGTATAAGAAAATAATAAACTATTCAGTCCACAATGTTTTACAGCACATGAATAGCAATGAATCCATAAGAATTCAGTAATGTATTTATAAGAACTTTCAAAGATTGTTAGCCGAGAAATATCCAGAGAGAGTTTTGTAGTATATTGGTGCAAAATCATTAAATTGACAAATGTGTTTGGTTTTAACTTGTAAAGTATCACAGGATCATGAGAATATATTGTTTATTATTGTACTAATTCTAAGATCTTTTTGGAAGACCCTGTGCTTTAAAGAAGAGAGTCTAGCATAAATTTCATACAAAGGGAGACTATGAATACTATAGTACTAGTAGATTGAGGAATTATGAAAATCATCATCAGATTTCCCCAAACAGATTTTGAAAAGTCATTTACATAAATATTCCAACATGTATTGGCAGCACATTAAAGTTTAACTTTGCAACACAATATTTGGAGCTCATATCTCAGATCTGTCAGTATATACCTGGGTTATCATAAGCAAAATTATATAAAATCTCTGACCCTCAGATTCCTCATATATAAAAGAGTCAATGATGCAATCTCCCAAACAGTATGAGACAACTTATTATTGGACATGGACAACTTATTATCTATGACAGTCTTTTTATGAATAGAGCAAGCACTAGCTATTTGATCTAAAAACCTGTATAGCTCTGAGGACTTTCTTTAGCCTGGATAGTCAAGATGAGTTTTTGTAACTGTTATTGAATACCTACAATGTGCAAAGATTTATGCTAAAAATGGAAAGATACAAAGGTGAACAAGCGAGAGTCACTGATCTCAAAAACCATTTAATATAGTAGTACAAACAGCTATGCACACAAATTTAATGAGAGGTGAGGGAATGTATTCTCTTTCCGGTCCACAAGGGGGCATAGTTTCAAGGGCAAGAACTTTCCAATGCCCCCCTCCCCTCTCTCCATCTGGGAAACCTAACAGTCTTTGTTTATATTTTCACGGGCATGGGAAAATAAAGTCAGTCACTCCAGCGGAAGTTTAGAGGAACTCTTTTCATTGGCTAGGGGGCTTGGAGAAGGTGGGTGGGAATTCCTCCCAGGTTAAAAGTCCCTGTCCCCACATCTGGCTGGATTCCATACCTGGGTCCTCTTCCAGACTCTTCGTGGAAGCTTTCTCTCTCTCATCTTCTCTTTCATTTTTCTCTTTCTCTGCCTAAATAAATCACTTTTCTGCAAAAGCTCTTTCGGGTTCGATCTTTTCTTATGAACACACCCGCCGTGGTCTTCTCTCCCATTCTTGAGTGAGAGACCAAGAGCCTGGAAAAACATCCTCTCAGGGGAGCTGAGTGCTCCCCTGCACCCCAAAATGCGAAACGGAGCTACTAAATAGAAGCTAAGTATGGAATGTCCTAATTTCCGTATTACAAATGCAAATAATTGTGTTATAGTTACTGTGTCACTGTTGCTGTTTTCACTACTATCCCAGTAGACAGTTTTAATACTATCTGAGAGTCCAACATAGCCATGCACTGTAAGTCATCCCTGGACACTTTACTCAACTTGTAACCCCAAGTAATTAAAATATTTGCAGATGTTCCTACATGGCTTCTGGTCATCAAGGGATACACTGACTATATAACTGCCCCCAAACCAGGTGCCACTAAAGTTCCTATAAACCAGGACACTTTTGAGAAAGAAAGGACAACAATTAATCATCACACTGGGCAACAGGCAAATAACTTGGGAAAACTAGTATCTATAGTCATGCTACTCAGAGCCCATACTTTGGAGTAATAAAACTGATTTTCAATCTAGTTTCTGCCCATCTTCTGCCTCAAGCCCAAATTGTATTTTTAGCATTGCTTCTGTCCTTTGTATTTGGACTTTGTATTTGGCCAACCTGTTCTATGCCTCAAGGATTTGCCTTTTCTAATCTTGGGAATGACACTGAGCCCCATTCTGCTTTCTTGACCCTAATCCCAGCACAATGTAGTTGACCCCTAAGACATCCCAAATCCCCATTGGTATCCAGTAAAGCATGATTTGTATATCAGGACTAGGGCTGGTGCAAAGGCTATAGAAGAGCTCTCTACATTAAAATTAGAAGCTAACTTACTGAAGTATACAAAAATCTGATGATAATAACAATTTATGTGTGTTGGAACCGAACATACGATTTCAGCTTATGTCAATAGGCAAATATTATTATTCATAGATATCTTCCAATCAATACACTTTAGTTTAGGAAGTACTTATATTTTCTTTAAAAATTCTCTCAGTACCCAAAAGGCTTATAATTAGCTGTCTACTTATCTACCACATTATCATGAATAAACATTGTTTAACTTGATACATACTGTGATATGACAGTGACAAAGGCTTTGATCTTAATTTTATCATCTATCACATGTGTGACCTTTGACGAGCTGTTTAACATCTTTTAACCCCAATTTTCAACTGAAACATAAAGATAATAATTATCCACTAGTATCTTGTGGGTATAAATGCTTTTAAAATGTGAGTTTTAGCCCCATCTTCTTCCCTTTTCAATTTCTATTATTATCTGACTGGCTGTGTTTCTATATTATTTATCTGTCATCTCTATCTACCCATCAATCCATCCATCCATCCATCTATCTACCTATCTATTCATCTATCCATCCATCCATCCATTCATCCATCTGTCTATTGTAGGGGATACATTCACTGGAAAGTTTCCACATGTAGCTGGCTAATGTTTAAGCTATGTGGATTTTCCCCCAAACCTTCTCCCCTAACAGTCATGGATCAGTGAGAGTCAGGGAGCAGTGACAACTTTCTCTACACATTGTCTGCAAAATAAGAACTGGCACAGTTGAAAAAAAAATCAATTGTTGCTCCTGCTCAGCTTTGAATTCAGATTGTTTTTTTTTTTAGTATAGCAGAGTGAAAAAAAAAAAACCCAATGAAACAAATAAAAAAAGAGTTGAATATACACTTTTTAGTCCAGAGCCAGGAACTTGAGAAAAACTTTCTGGATTCCAAAATAAAACATAAAAATCATCTGGTGAAGTAAGAACACAGTTTATAAAAACTAAACATAAAGTAGTAAAGTAGAAAGGAAGAATGAAAATACTTTCTTCCCTCACAGAATGAGGTAAGAATTAGATGAGATGCTAAGAGGAAGAGTTAAAGGGCAGCCATCAGGATCAAGCAAGGCTGAGGGCCTTTGACAGAACCCAATTCTGCCTCTCTTTGCAGTGGAAATCCTGGCAGGCAGTGGGAAAGGTGGTGATTTCAGGAAAGAGGGTTAACTCCATGGTGTTTGAGTCTCTAAGGCAGAAAGGACTTAAGGTCTACTTTCTACCCATGATGGTGAGGACTCAGCAGTACTATGGAGGCTTCAGGAGAGGGCAAATGTTCCTAAACCAAGAGGCCTTGAGATGACAAGTCTTCCTTTGTTTCAGCAAAATTTAGAGTAAATAAAGAAAAACTATCTATGGCTACCAGAATGGAGGGAGGAAGAAATCTCTAGTTGATTCCCAAGATCTGAAGCAAAGGTTTCCCAGAGCAGGAGCTATGAATATATGGTGTACAGAAGCAGATCTCAGATGATCAGCAATGTGGGTGGGAGCTGATGTTGAGCCTGTCACCGTGTGTATTCTGTGCTGAGGTAACCGAGAGAGAGAGTAGTTGAGGTCAAGGGACAGCTGCTGCCTCTCTGGAGGCCAGATTGGACACTTCAGCCTGAAATCAGACATTTATCCCTGACAACTTGGTGTTACTTTCAGCTCCATGTGATTTGGTCACTACTCATCCTTCCAGCCCCATCTGCTAGTATTCTAAGTATATTATAGCACATCACTTTTTTGTTCTGCCTCAAGCATGAGAAGGTTCTTCCTACTGGGCCTTTGCAGGCTGTTTCTGCTGCTGAAAATGCTCTTTCCTCAGATTTTCACAACTACATACTCTCACTTCATTCAAACCTCTGCTTAAAAATTTTCTTCTTAGAGATTTTTTCCCAGAACATTCCTTCTAAAATAGTCTCTTCTACCATCCTCTCTATCCCAATACAAAATTCTATTGTGTATTTATTTGCCTGTTTTGTGCATGTATCTTCCAACTAGAATTTAAGTCTGTAAGGGCAAAGCATTGTGGTTCTCCTTCACATGTATACTTTTAGTGTCTGACATATAACAACCTTCAATTCATACTAATTGACTGAATAAAGGGATGAACACATGAAATCCCCCTGCACAGAAATAGCTTCTCGAAGAAAAAAATAAGAATCAATAGAAATCTTAAAAGGTGGAATAATTACCAAAATAGTTAAGTGACTAATCAGAAGTGAACACATTGTTTTTAATGAGTAAGATTAATAGTCTACCCACACTCCAGTACACAAACACACCCCTGCCTTCTCTCTACAGATCAGTAATTGAACCTTATATGCAAATTGAATTATAGCAAAGTAAAGTTGATTTTCTGCATATCTGAATTATGACTATAAATTTTTAGTCATTCACATTTATATTGTCAGTACCAATAAATTATTAATTTGCACTAAGATATGTTTCTACTAGTATCTTATATAATTATATTTAAATTTACAGATATTTTTAGAAATTTTTTGCTAATGATGAAGAAAATATTTTTTTGAAATGTTAGCTAGATCATAGTTATATACCCATATCATATAAAATATTCTGCTTCAATAAGGTTTGTAAGGCATTTGGCTAGACACATCATGCTTGCAGCTATACATGAGACTGAATTCATTAAATTTTCTCTTTCAATTGACAGTAAGTTCCTAAACAGCAAGCTTGCCAGACTTGACCAGGATTTTAAACTTAGCCCATGTACTTACTTCCATTATTAGCCCCAAGACCCTTTAAATGACACATAATAAAGCAATAAATTATCTTTAGTACTGGAAATTATTTTCCAATGGTATTGGTGGACCAGGTTCATTAAACGAATTAGACCAAAATGTTAAAGAAAATATAGCTTAAAATATCCTCAGAAACAAACTACAGGAGAGAGTCAGGGAATGATCAAGGTCAAAAGTGGTAAGTAAAGGTAGCAAAAGGTGCCTTAGAACAAATGTCAGAATAATTATTTAAATGTCTTTTAGGCATTGAGGAAAACCATGTGCAATCCACATATCCAATTCTGCATTGAGCATTTCAATCCAAGCTGAAATTTGAGAGCCACACTCTATAGGATATGACCTCCCTGGCTGGGGAGGGTAACAAGTATCAGTGTTATAGCCTGCAATAGAAGCTGAGAACCATCAGTGCAGACATGAACAGGGGAGAAAAGACAGTTCTTCTGAAAACAAAAATAAACTAGACTTCCTCAGTGCCAGAGGAAATGTATTCCTCTCTTGACAGTTAGTGGGGAGAAAAACTGTTTGCTTGTTTTAGACCTCCAAACTTTAAATTTAAGTAATCAGTAGGCCACACCACTTTGAAAGCACTGAGACAGACATCCTGGTCACAACAGAGGTATACTGGGTAAATAACACAAACAACTACTGAGAAAATCCGTACCAGCCATATATACAAATCAGCCTTAAACTTTTTTTTAAAAAAATGTATATGAATATACAACCAAGATATTTGAAGAAAATCAACAGAATGGAAGAGAAACATCAAGATATCCTAAATGCCTTCAGAAAAGTGGAGAAAGTAAATCATTTATTTTCAAAGGAAAAGGATTTAACACAGCATAAGATGATTCAAATGCAATACCATATGTAGAAAATAATGGGAAATACTATGAAATAAGTTCAAGAAATAATTATTTTTGTTTTTCTGTTTTTTTTATCTTTATTATTTCTTTCCTTCTACAAGCTTTGGATTTTTTTCTTCATTTTAGATCTGGGTTTTGATTCTAATTTTCTAATTTCTTAAGGTGTAAAGTTAGGTTGTTGTCTGCTTTAGCTTTTTTAAAAAGCATAAGTAAACTATAAATTTTCCACTTAGCACTGCTTTCACTGCTTCCCATAATTCCATGTTGTGATTTTATTTTCATTTGTCTCAAGACGTTTTATGATTTCCCTTATGATTTCATTTTTAACTCATTGGTTGTCTAAGAATGTGTTATATAATTTCCATGCATTTGTGGATCTTCTAATTTGTATTTGCTACTGATTTCTAGTTTTATTTCATTGTTACTGATTTCTAGTTTTATTTCATTGTTACTGATTTCTAGTTTCATTTCATTGTTATTGGAAAAAAGTACTTTGTATAATTTCAATATTTTTACATTTATTAACACTTATTTTGTAGCACAACATATAGTCTATTCTGGAGAATGTTCTAACACTCCACCCATCAACGGCAGAATATGCATTTGAGAAAAATGCATACTCTGCCGTCGATGGGTGAAGTGTTCAGTATATATCAGTTAGGTCCAGTTATTTTCTAGTGTTAAGTCCTCTGTTCCTTTCTTCCTCATCTGTCTGATTGTACTATTCATTATTGAAAGTGGGGTACTGAAGTCTTTTACTATTATTACAGATCTTTCTATTTCTCCCATCATATATTTAGAAGTTCTTATGTTTAGTACATCTGTGTTTATAAAAATTACATCTTCTTGGAAAATTGACCCCTTTGTCATTACACAATGACCTTCTTTGTCTCCTGTAATAGTTTTTGAGCTAAAACCTATTTAGTCTGACATTAAGGCAGCCATCCCATGCTCTATTTTAGTTACTATTTGCATAGAATATCTTTTTCCATCGTTTCAATTTCAATCCATGTGTATCCTTAAATCTAAAATGAGTCTCTTGTAGACAGCACAAAGGGAAATTCTGTTTAATAATTCATTCACCTAAACTTTTTTGATTGAGGAGTTTACTCCATTCATATTTAACATATTTACTGATAGAGACAAAGAGTGTCACCATTTTGATGATTGTTTCTCTTGTTTTATAGCTTTGTTTTTCCCTCATTTTCTCCATTACAGCTTTTCTTTGTGTTGAGTTTATTTTTAATAGTGACAAAATGTGACTCCATTCTCATTTTTTTTGTGTGTATCTTCTACAGTTGTTTTCTTTGTGTTTATCATGAGGATTACATGAAACAGCCTAAAGTTATAACTATTTTAAACTTAACTTTGATTTCATGCCAAAACTCTACTATTTCTTTATAGATCTGCATCCTTTATATTTTGATGTCACAAATTACATCTTTACATATTATGTACTCATAAACACTGTTGTCTTTTTAAATGATTTTCTCTTTTAAATCCTATAAAAGAATTACACAGATTCCACAGAAATACAAACCATCATCAGAGATTATTACAAACAACTCTATGCACCTAAACTAGTAAACCTGGAAGAAATGGATAAATTCCTGGACACTTCCATCCTCCCAAGCCTAAACCAGGAAGAAGTCACAACCCTGAATAGACTAATAACAAGGGCTGAAGTTGAGGCAGCAATTAATAGCCTTCCACCCAAAAAAAAGCCCAGGTCCAGATGGGTTCACAACCGAATTCTGGCAGACATACAAAGAGAAGCTGTACCATTCCTTCTGAAACTATTCCAAACAATCCAAAAACAGGGAATCCTTCCCAAATCATTTTATGAGACCAACATCACCCTGATACCAAAACCTGGCAGAGACTCAGCAAGAAAAGAAAACTTCAGGCCAATATCCATGATGAACA